>UZAF01016244.1:88107-111117 GCA_900617895.1 Haemonchus placei | reverse complement strand
TAGAGGACCGTTTCACACCTTCAATCATAGAATGGGCAAGTGGCATCGCACGTTGAGAGCGAACTGCTTCATCATTCGCACAACTAAATGGCTGGAGTCTCTCCCACCGCATTTTCTGGTATTGAACAGCTCAAAGCTATTCAAATCAGCGATTCAAAAAGTCAACCTCTTGGAATTACTTGGTACGGTCTCCCGCTTATCTCTAAGTGCTGCACTGTTTTGAAGCAGTCACCGGTCCACCTGATTGGCAAATTTGCGACTTTTGTGGCACTCTATTCCATCTTCTCGACCTACTCAGCATAGATTCTTTTCTTTTCAGGCGTCGCTTAGTCATGATATACTCATTATTGGATTTCTATTCGCAACTTTCCTTTGTTGTTTCTTTGTTGTTTCTTAATTCTTAATTCTTAAATCACCTTACCAGGTCAACCTCTCCAGCTTATTACTGTCATGGTGTAGCGCGTTCACTACGCATAAATAAATAAATAAATAAATAAGATTAGCGAAACGGCAAACGTGCAGAAACAGCACGTGCAGGATAAAGGTCAAGGAATTTGGTGGCTATTTGTACCAAAATAAAAACGTACCAACTGAAGAGAGGAACAACGACGGCGCTCAAAGTCGCGGGTACTTGTCGTACCCTCGCTGCCCGACCGCCACCAGGACGAGACCACCTGTTCACGCACGTTACACGGGGCCACTATAAAACGAGCCAGATACCGGCAACTTGGCCGCTACACATCTCGAGCGTCTAGCTCTGCGTGGCTTGCCCATCGTATCGGCTGTGGCCGACTTGTCCTGGCCTTCCCCTTCATCCAGTCATGATGTAATCAAATATATAAGTAATAAAATATGTATAGACCCTGCGTTCTTTGTACCCGCTTATGAACTTACGTCCCGATACGCTATCAGTTATAGGGCCATGAACCTATAATCTGATATACTCACAAAACACTATGGGACCAGTTCATGAACCAGTCATTGCATAAAACCGGCGATCACTACCTTTTTGGATCCATGTCAGGTAGTTCTACACCACAAGGGTTTAACTCCTCATTCGTTTCGAGGAGGGGCGGCAACCACGGCATTGAGAAGGGGCGTCAACCAAAAGGACATCAGAAGAGTAGGACGTTAGATGTCCACTTCATCAATGCTTCACTACTTAGAACCTACCCCAATTTGAGGCGAAACTCCTTGGAGTTTTTCATTTCGCACGCTTAATCTGTTTATTTAGATTGCGACAGACGTCGACAGCCCCCGTCCCAAACTTCGGCTCTTATCCGCATGCATCGGAACATGGCCGCTTTCAGTAAACCTTAGCGGTGAAAAGTTCTCATATTATTATCTGACCTCTCTTCGACATTGAAATTGCCTTGGACATCTTTTCTGCAGTTCTTACACTTAATGTAGTTAATGTGCCCACACATTATTGACGGTTTACCTAGGCGCAATTCATATTTTCATACCACACTCGGTTCGCCTGTTATTCTTTGTTTGCTATCGGGATGCATATATTTGGCAGATAGCGTAAGACGTAATTGATATGAAAAAGTGTCCAATGTACCGAGCAGAAATAGAGCCTTCCCCTCCCGAAGAGTAAGCAGAAGCAAAACGGAGTTTTTACTTAGCTTCGGAGGCAAAAGAATTATTCAGTAGTCGAAAAACGATGAGATCCAGGATAAATCCACCGAACAGTATGAATGAATAGCTCGTCACGAAATAAAGAGTCAACAAAAGGAAAAACTTCAGCAGTAGAAATAGAAGGACTGCCAAAAATTAGAAGAACAGTCCTTGGTGGACCCATTCTATTATACATAGTTTGCACACATCGTGTTCAGCACCTACCCCTTCACGCACGTTCTAGTGTTCTAGTTATTTTTTCGGGATTGAATGGTGTAATTTAGAACATGTACTTTGTAAAAAGCACCTTATACTTGAGAGCACGCTTCTCTCATCGTGGAGAGGAACCTCGCTTAGTTTAGACATGCCTAGACGGCCTTTGTCTTACTTATCTCTCAACTTCTTTCAGGCCTAATGGAGAAGACTCAGAAATCCGCACGATTTGAAGACGTTCCGCAACCAGCGTGCGATCGCCGTTTTTTGATCTACTTCTCACAATCGCTGAGTTTTTCACGGTGGAGAAGCACTAAGAAACAAAACCTAGAACTTCTGCCCATTGCAAAGTTCATTCCTTTTCATGCTATATTCCCTGGAATCGGAGCTCTGCTGGTTGTGTTGCTGCTGTGCAGCATGCAATAAGTACGTACAGCTTTCCATGGCAATACTTTCTTTAACTTCCGTTTCACAAATATATATTACAAACAGTAGTAAATATTTATGTACATCAGAAAATAAGGAAAACCACAAAAGCCGATGGAGCTCAAAAAGAACATACTTGAGAGGAAACACTCAAAACGAAATACGGCAAAGAAAACCTTAGATGAGATCAGCCATTTCTTTCATAAATTCATTATACGCTTCATCTGTGGTTTTCGCCTGTTGCGTCGCCTCCGTTTGAGGCCTCCGGATTGTGGGCTTCGGTCGAACACCAGTTGGCTTACGCTTCAACACCACTGGTACTAGCTGAAAAATAAACTCAAAAAGGGCATTTTTCAGTCGGAAAAATCAGATAACTTCGAAGACGGTATAATTCATGTTTGAACAGAAGAGTGTTTAGAAAGACGTTTCGGGAAATTTTATCACACAAATGCTTCGATGCCCAACTATACACAACGAGAAAAGGGTACTCTTGATAGGTCAATACTACAGCTAATCGGAAGTGAGTTACCATCGGTTACACAATGTACGCTCGTGCGAACGGGTCTCCTGAGAGGAGCACCTCGACAAAACTACTCGAGGCAATTACTCTAATACTGGTATGATCTAGCCTCTGCGCAGAGCAATCCTGAGATTTCGAAGAAAACGGAGAGGGCGACTTTTACTTGTCGTTCCACCTTACATAGCATTACACAGTGGCAGCACTCATCAATTCAGCATGAGCGCCGAGTGTGAACCAATGGCAGGAGATTCCCGACCGTAAGCAAAGGGCGACTCAAACAAACGTCATTACCGATGAAATGTGGATATCTCATGAAACCTGATGTAGGAAATTGAGCAGAGCACCAATGAATCTGAAGCCGCATATCGTTCCGAAGCGAGGTTCTCATTCTTCTTTTGCTTCACCGAGTATTTGTAAAACGAGATCCTACCGAGGGTACTGCAGTGACAGCAAGAGTATTCTGCGAATAACTGTGACAGATGGCTTTTCTTGCCCCATTTAATACAAGGAAGGTATTTGATTGTGGTAGACAACACTCGGCCACTACACGCGTGGATGAGGACAAGGAAGCGGGAAATGTTTATCTCACATACAATTAGCTGAATTAGCCCCCTGACCCACTGAGTTTCTCCAAAACTTTTTGTACATTCTAATATGGTGTATATACCTTCACAGTTTCCTTCCTCAAATTTCTAAGTTGCGGAGCGGCAGAAACAGTTGTGGGGGCCTGAGGACCGATTACTGGCGGTTGTTCACGATCTCGTCGAATTACTGGCGCAGAAGAAATAACCGCTCCTCCTGAAAAATACAGACAATAAGTCAAGAAGTTGCTTCGAGGAATACATAAATAATCACTACAACGCTCGAAAAAACTCTTGCTGAAAAGCACTTCAAAATAAAACAACCTCCATCATTCTGTGTAAGAGGTGCCGGAGCTGGACCTGGCATTGGAGGTATGGGAATACCCATGGGATTGAATCTTGGTGGTACAGGGATCGGTGGGGGACCAGGAGCTAAAATAACATCACTTGATAATGTAGAAAAGATTATACTCTGAAATAAATGAACTTACGCTGGCGTAGAGGTATGGCATTGGAGAACTTTGGAAACTTATTAGGAGCATCGAAATCAGGAACTGAAAATTCCAGGGTAATCGCGCTATGAACAAACAAAAACATTTGCGCATCCAAGATGCAGCATTCGGTGACATATTAGACAACGACGCAAAAATTCACTCACTTATCACCGGCGCAAGGTCGTCGTCAGCCGGGAGAGGTACGTGATAAGGGTCATGATCGTTTTCTCCTTCGCCTTCGCTATCACTCAAATCGGGGGGAATACCACAAGGAGGTCCGGGAGGGCGTAGCCCTTGTCGTCGAGGTCCTCCGCGAGGAAGTTTGAACTCTACCTTTTTCCTTAATAATTGATGTCGCATACACCATCAAAATTAGGGAAACAGTACAACACAATTAACCGACTCAGTTCTTCGGGTCAGCTAGTAAGAACACAAACATGCCCATAAGCGAAAGATCGAAATCTGGTCAACGACAGTTAGAAGGAAAAATCTTACTTGACAGGTGCCATTGGTTGTGGTCCCATGATCTGTACTTTTCGAAGTTCACCCTCAGCAAGATCTCCTTCGGGAAGAGGAATGAAGTTAACGTCGGCATTCCGTGCAAGACGCTCCTGCTCTGAAACGTTCCACTATTTCTCTTAATTCACCATGGCTGGCTCGCTGCTTCACTACAGCGACAGTTTAGGAAGTATTTAAGGTAGAAGAGACTTCATTTATCATGAGTTTACTGATACTACAAAGGAACAATTGAAAGCAGAGTAGAATATTATCCATATATTTATGTAGCTGACTTTGTGTACTACGAACGACGAATCCAATACGACGAATATTCCACGAATAGACTTTGAAATAGGCAAACGGAGCACTAGAAATAACACAAATTCATTACCGGCGAGCGCTTGTAGTTTCTTGCAATCAGAATAATAGTGATGCAATTTCTCATTCAACTCCTTCAGTTCTTTTTCTTCTTTCAACGTCTGCAACACCGCCCTTCGCTTGTTGACCATCTCCATGATAGTCTGAATAGATACTTATACAGCTCAGTGTAAAGCGATCTTTCCAGCGCACAATGTAACCAAACAAGGTTGATGGAGGTTCAAACGAGTAAAACTGCGCCTACCCTTTGTTTTTTCTTCAAGACATCGATGTGGAATTGGGGCTTGTCAAGTCCAACAACTGGAAGGGAAGAATTTGAAAATGAATTAGACCGAGAAGAATATGTGCAAAGAGCCAAAAGGTAGTAAAAAATAGTAATAACATAACAACACACTGTAACCTACTCTGCCTTTCAATGGCGAGCATTTTACTCGTGGAGTCATCAACATCATAGCATTTTGCAATTGTTTGCCGAATTTGCTGCCTATCCCGTTTGTTCTTCTTGTTTTCACGCCTTCTCTCGAGTTTACGTGCCTGGGGAAAAAAAATAAGAAAGCGTCGTCTTGCGTAGGCGCCAAGGCATATACTAGAGATATGAAAAAGGCCAGGACACACGTCCCAGAAGCAACTATTTGTTATAAGCCACTCCAACACATTGCCGACGGCCGGTAAGTAGACTGATAACTTCGGGGACAGCAGGAGTGCTTGATAGCGCGTGACTTTTTAATTTGTTCTAATTGGTACTTTGTTGTATTCTTTTTATTATGTGATCTTCCTTAGTGACGGAGCAATATGTATCCGTTAATATGTTACACCTTAATTGGCAGAAGACAGGTAGGATTCTCTGATGTTGTGGAAGTAAGCAGGTTATGTCGTCATTCTTAGGCTTGCCGCTCCACATCCGCCTCGATTCTTACTGTAGAGCGAGCACGAGAAAGCTGAGCACACGAGAAACACTGCCTTCATGAGAAGGGAAAGGAAGCTTCAGAACAGCATAAAACAAACGCGGTTGAAAAACATATCGCTTCGAACCCTATGCGTACTATAAGAGAAGTAGGCAGTTTTGTTGGAACTAGACCAGATTGGCTTTCCACGTCTCTCCATAAATGCCCCATCCCTCTCATGGCTACCCTATGATGAATAGACAATGAACAAGAGGCACCTACTGAACGCAAGAGAGAGCGTCCCTGAAGTCACACCTTCAGGAGCTGTGTGCCATGAGATCCGATCATTTCGCATAAAATTGCAAGTCTACGGAAGAGTGGAAGGTGACATACATTCCAGAGATGACTTTTAGAACATTTCCAGCATTTTTACGCTCAGAACTCACAGAGAAAAGTTTCTTCCAAATCTCAAGGCGTTACCACGCACTAATTGATAAACAATCGCAGTTCTACGATCACAAAAATTTTATTTTGCTGAAATTTAAAGGTTCATCAAAATTTGGTTCGATTTCAACTATTCAATCCTTTTCGCCTCGACATCAAATAACCCAGTACCATAACAGAATTAATTATGGTGCAGTTTTTGAAAAAGCAAAGACTTGGGAATTAAGTATTTTGATGGAGAATAATCCCGTTTTGGAATGCTCTCATGCGGTTTATTTCTACCGAGAACCATAAATGCGTTTTGAATGCTCGTGCAGCCTGTAAAATGTGTTGCGGTGGTAACCAATGCACAAAGGAGTACCTTTACCCTTTAAAGCGAGCCCTTACCAAGAAATCCACCCTGGAGGGATCGACAGGCTTGTTCGTATACCTACCCGGGATTCGAACAACAGACAAAAGGTATGATAGTGGCCCATTTGGCGCTACACAACTACGTCTTTGTTAGTAGCAGATGTAAGGGGGATGCAAAGCTCTGCTGTTAAGTTTTTCCCGCTTAGGATAAGACTTCCAATATCCTTCCTTCGAGCATGAAGAGATTTGCTATATCAGTCTACCCAACACCCCAGTGTATCAAAAGGCGCCGTAAAATGAACTCTACCAATAAAGTAAAGCTAACCAGAGGGTGTTCATCTTGCCTATGATCATCTTTCATGTATCCTTATTGCTGCTCTTCTTCGGTTTATCACAGTAATGAACTGAGCCGATACACATCTCAGAATTTTGCTCTGAATCATAGAAAATGTGCTCTTGCCCCAGTCACAACCTCGTAGAGCGATAAGCCTTTGGATATCTGTGGTGGATCATTACTTTGGTTAGCTTTGAAGAAACACAAAGAATATTGATACCATCCAGGCCTGAAGATGAACCGAGAAATCCCCTAGAACGTTTCTGAAATTCCCTACCTTTTTTAGAGGGTTCCGTCGCAGCTTAAAGGAGATGGCAACAAATATATTGAAAACTTATGTTGTCTTCTTAGTGCAACGATAAGAGAGCTTAATCTATTCTCTCATTTCTAGCCGTAAAAGTCTTACGTTGAATACGAAAATAATTTCGAAAATAATATGAATGGGTCGACATTTCTGCTACTGCAGACATAGAATCCGTGGGAAAAGAGTGGCAGAAAAGAGCACATTGCAATGTCTAATTGCAAAGTAGATACTCTCACATTCAAAGGGGTTCATGGGCTTCATCAAAAGCAGCTCCATAGTTCGGAACAAAAATCATCAAGTGGAACGAAAAAAGAACACAAAAGATCGCTGATACAATAAGGGCAGAAATCCCAACGAAAATTTTTGTTAGATTTCTTGTCCCGGGTTCGTATGCGTAGCAGAGTCGAATCGGATAACTTCCGGAAAAAATTAGTAGCGAAGCATAACCATCCACAAGTCGTACATTAAGGATCAGAAAATGCTACATATCTAAGCAATTACCTGATCGGTTGGTGCACGGAATATCCTTCCGCTTTTCGTTTTTGCGGCCGACGGCATTGCCTAAATCATCCGAAGCTTAAAGCTAACATGTCACCCATTGAGCTATTTCGAAAAGAAGATATGTTATGGTCGATATGGCTGAAACGGTGATGAGACCATAGAACATTTGACAGATGAAATGCTCGATTACCAATAAGATTAGAATAAGAACCGATGCAGAGAGTTAGAGCGAAGCGGGTTCAGAAGAAAGGTTCCGCAGCAGACATGCGGTTGCGTCGCGTTTTCACTTTGGAGCGCATAATTCGTATTGGCTTGCTTTATGACGGAGTGTTGTTGAAGGAAGGGAGTCATAGAAGAGACATTAAAGGAGCCTACCAATTTTCGGGGTAAGGCAGGGATAGTCGAGTAGTCGGGAGAGTGGGATTTCGTCTTCACTTGGCAAAAATAGTCAGTTCCATAGAATTCCAAAGGAGTTAGTTCGAGTAGGGACTCCAAATGTGGGTTCGCTTAAAGGGAAGTCCCGGGAGGTCGGTTACCTTATGAAGCGCAGGAACAACCAAGTCCTATGCTTTCAGGAAACCCGCTGGAAGGGGGCAAAGGCCCAAGAAATTGGAGAGGGTGTCAACCTCTTCTACAACGGAGAAGACACCAAACGAAATGTTGTGGCCATAACAGTGGCAGAATCCCTCAAAGCCTCTATCTCCGCCGTCAACAGGATCACCAGTTGGATCATCGCTGTGAGGATAGACACGAAGGAGGGGTATGGACAATAATATCAGTGTACGCACCTCAAGCTGGCTGTCCCTTCTACGAAAAGGATGAGTTCTATCTGAGAGGGGGCTGGAAAGGGTTCATGGAGGTGGAGGAGTAGGAGTCAGAAACGAAGAAGGAGAGAGGGTCCTTACCCTGGCCATAGCCCTCGACTTGGCAGTCTGCAGCACCATCTTCGCGAAAAGGAAGTCTCAGAAGAAATCAGTATAGCAGTGGAGGGAAAGAATCGGAAATAGATCATGTTCTAGAGAGAGGATCGTCCCTCAAAACTGAAGACATCAAGGTACTGCCCGGAGAAGATCTAGCTCCACAGTAGACCTCTTCTAGCAGACATAGCCATCGATCTTCCTAAGAAAAGACAAGAATGAACAGAGGATCCGGTTGTAAAAGTTGCACTAATTCGAAAGAGAACACTTCAAAGAGAAGGTACTAAAGCTAGACTTTCAAATCCCGAAGAGCCGATCCAGCAGACCTGGAGCAACGCTGTGAAGGTCATCCTGCGATGCGCAAAGGAAACTCTGGAGGAAACTCGAGGTGGTTTCCGAGAAGACAAGGAAGCATGGTTCTGGAATGATGAAGTATAACAGTTGTGAGGCAGAAGAAATCGGCTCGCCAAGGCTGCTGTTGCGAAGGCGAAGAACAGGGAAATGGACGCTGACTTGTATGAGAACCTCGACAGTCGAGAAGGAGAAAAGTTCGTCTTCCGCCAGGCGAAAGCGCGTCACCGCGCCGCTCAGGACATCGGGGTAGTGAACTCCGTCACGAACAGCAAAGGTGCAATCCTGAGGAAGCCTAGCGAGATCAGGCGTAGGTGGAAGGCATATTTCGACGGGCTCCTAAACGACGAATTCGCCCGTAAGACCAGCTCCCAGTTAGAGGCAACGGCTGGTCCCATCGAACTTTGGGCAGAGGATGAGGTGCGTAAAGCAATGAGAAAGTTAAAGGTTGGAAAGGTAACTGGTATGGATGGGGTAGCAATCGAGGCATGGAAGTCGCTCGGAGAGCACGGGATAAGGTGGCTCACCCGATTCTCGAACACAGTGACCACCAAAGGACGAATGCCAGGGGCATGGAGAAGCAGTACTATCGTTCCCATTTAGAAGCAGAAAGGGGACGCGATGGAGTGTTCCAACTACTGGGGGATCAGGTTGACTGCTCACACGTTGAAACTGCACGAGCGGTTGGTCGACTCAAAATTGAGAGAACTGGTCCCAATCTCACACGAGCAATTCGGCTTCATGCTTGAAAGGTCTACAAAGGATGCCATCTTCATAGCTGGGCAAGTTATGGATAGGTGTCAAGAAAAACGTGTAGTCTGCTACCCAGCCTTCCTCGACCTAGAGAACGCTTTCGACCGTCTCCCGGGGCGAGTCCTTTGGAGAGCGCTCCGAAAACGAAAAAATCCAGAAAGCCTAATCTCTCTGGTGAAAGACAAGTACGATGGCTCCACCACAACAATACGCACCCCACACGGTCAGACCGGAGCAATAGATGTCACGGTTGAAGTACACCAGGGATCAGCTCTGAACCCGTTCCTCTTCAAGCTCACAATGGACGTCATCACAGAAGAACTCATGGATGGACCTTTGAAGACCATCTCTACGCTGATGACATCGCTCTGATAGCGGAGAGCAGAAGGAACTCCAGGACAAACTCCAGAATTGGCAGAAGGTATTGGCGGAGAATGGACTCCGGCTGAACGCGAAGGAGACCAAGTTCCTCAGCTCCAAGGAGGGCACAGAGTCAATCGTCGACGGTCGCGGGGAAGCCATCGAGAAGTTCCAGGACTTCCGCTACCTGTGGAGTGATCTAGCTGCTAATGGCAGCGTGGGCCAGGCCGTTAAATCCCGATTAAATGCGGCATGGATGAACTGGAGGGAGTCTACGGGTATCCTCTGCGACCGTCGATGCTCCAGAACCCTCAAAGGAAAGGCGTATCGAACAGTGGTAGGGTCCACGATGCTCTATGGCAGCGAGTGTTGGCCCGTAAGTAAAGTCCATGGAGGACAGCTCCAGTCTGCTGAAATGGGAATGCTCAGATGAGAATGCTCAGATGGGCCTGCGGCTGGACGCGTGTGGATCGGGTAAGAAATGAAGACGTCAGGACGGCCATACAAACAGCTCTAGTTCAACTGAAAATGAGAGAGCAGCGCCTGCGATGGTTTGGGCATGTACTAAGAAGACCACAGAGCCATCTGATGAGGGAAGCAATGGAGTTCGAGGTTCAAGATAAGCGACCACGAGGGGCCCCAGAAAAGAGATGGAGGGACGTGATCAAGAAGGACCTCGCCGAAGCCGAGGTGACGGCAGAAGATGCCGTAGATAGAATGAAATGGAGTCGGCTGACAAAAGCGGCGGACCCTGCGACGGCGCGGGTTTAACGCTAGGGAAAAGAAGAAGAGGAAGTCAGTTCCATCTCTGCCGAGGCAAACACCAAGTCCTGAACATTTGCTAAAATGGTGTCAGTTCCAGCTGTTTAGATTGACAGGCCAGTTGACGCCCAGTTATGTGTAAGGTTTGAACTCAGTAGTAATACTAGAATATCACCCGAAATGAGGTACAAAACCTCCCTCCAAAACCTGCGCACATTATGAGAGGGCTAAAAAGGCGTGACCACTTCGGACAATTGCGATTTGGACTCCAACTGGCTCAAATGGCCAGCTGAGAAGATACTGACTGGTCTCATGAAGCGCAGTAACATCAAGCTCCATGTCTTTGGGAGTTTCATAGAAAGGAGCCAAGGCCTTTCTATGAAACTACCACAGTTGGGGAAGGTGTCAAGCTCTACATCGGCAAAAAACTGTAAACGGAGTTTCACAAGCTGCATTCTCTATTATTTATAATTCTATTATTTTGCAGCAGTACGGATACGAAAGTCTCACAAGGTTGGCGAGGTATGGGCAAAACTTGGCCTCGGACGATACTTGAGCCCGTACTTGTCCTTTCTGGGCACCGTTCTCTTTATCATTTTCACTATCGAGATCACTTTTCCACTTTCGCTATCCCTCCTTCATGTCTACTCTCACAGCCATGATTCAACCGTTGGTTGTGGTGATAGCGAAGCCAGAGCTCTTGAGATTCTCACCATAGCTATAATTACTCCATTTCGTTTATGCTTTTTCCATTGAAGTATAACTTGAAGGGATTCCCAATTTCTCTGACTTTTCCTCCTTTACAGTGGGGCACCTCGGACACAGGGCTTTGATGATTCTTCGTTTCATCGAATCAACGACTACTTGCAACTTTTCGGTGAATAGTCAGCCTTATAGGGCCCTAATTAGAAAAAACTTTTCTGACAGAGGCGATTTCCTCTGTAGCCCTCGCATACCGTCCACATATAACGGATACGGGTTCTGCACATCACTTAGGTTGTCGTTCTGATCTTATTACTGAAATATTTGGAGACCTTTCACATGCCTGCCTGCCTGCTTGCCTGCAGGACTGCCTACCTGGGCCTGATTTTGGTACCGACACTATTTTGTCAAAGGCACACGACAAGCAGCGAACTATGCAACGGCGGGGGAGCATTGCTAGGGAGAAAAAGAAAACGTTATGATTTTTAAGCAATTTTCCAACAGTTCCAATCATGGATGGGTGGGCTAGGAGCAAGAGCGCAGAGGAGTACGAACCGGCTATTCGGTGGACTGTAGTGTTGCTCAAAAACAACGCTGAGCTAAGGGATGGAATTTTGGCTTAAGTATGAGTGCTAAGAGGCAATGTGGTTCTATGTCTAATCCAGAAGTTAAGTAAAACTAAAGCCTGTAGAATGCAAAACTTTCTCTCTCTCCCTTTTTACAGAATCCGAACGGCGAACTCTCCACTCTTACCTGTGCTCCAAGACATCAATGTATGTGCTTTGAATTGAAAAGTTGAAATCGCGACACTTTCCCCTGCATTCACCCACTTTACAGACAAAGCCGTCTCAAGCGGTTCACCATTCCCTTTGTGCTCGCGAGCTCTGCGACAATTTTTATTATTCTACTGCTGAGTCTCTTCCTAAGTATTTATAGGTTCTTGTCACAAGATGTCGCGGATGCGACGGTGGCCGCTGGGCGCACCGCGCGCGCCCCGGCCCATCTTTGCTCGGCCGCCACAACGCGGCGCGTATGTGCGCGCGTTGTGCGCGTTCCTTCGCATAGCCTAGTCAGTCGTCACTCGTCTTGCACCGCGACCGGCTGGCTGTCGGCTGCTGGTCGGTATAGCCGGGCAACGCTGTGAAGGTGCCTATAAGGCACAGGAGCGCCAGTGTAAGCCCGACCAATATCCGAGCACCCCTCTTCGAGGGCGTGCAGTTGTCACCTGTCGGATACTGTGGAGGAAGGAAGGCAAGAAGACCGCCGAGGCCAATGGGGGCCTGGAATGGGCAGCTGAAGGAGCTTGCCTTGAAGGAAGCCTGAAGATCGAGGGATAGGTGAGTGTCGTACTTTGTACATAGTTGTATATATTGCGTCATTGCCATATCTGATATGTTTTATCTTTGCTAATCACTTTGTTCTCTTGTGATACTCCTTGGCTCTGGCCCACATGTTCTTCCCTATAGTGTAGTTCCTATCTAGTGTTTCGTAGTTATAGTCTATTTCGTAGTTAGCATAATAATCCAGTGTTCCTTACTTTTGTACTTGTCCTGGGGAAGTAAGTAAGGTAGGGCACTCTGGTTGGTCGCGAGGGGAGAAGTAGGTTATGTCGCCGCGTTCAGTCAGGTGGTCTCTGTGTCGGGGGCAAGGATCCCGTCGCGAGGTTCTAGGCTGAGGTCGCTCGGCAAGGCTTGGCCTTCCCAGCCGACACCCCTTGGTCCTCGGGGGGTTGGTCCGCCCTCCTGTCTCGGGGCGCAGGTAGGGCGTGGTGGTCCGTTGAGCGAGGAGGTTTGAGGTGCTCGTGCCGCCGATGCGGATCGCGCTCCAAAGGGTGGCCATCAACTCGCGACATGGTGCATGCAGGCCGTGAGAACCGAACCCGCCCGTTCCCGAAGGAAAGACCAGGGAGCGGATGCGGGGACGGCATACCACTGGCCGCCTCCCACTCACCGGGGAACGCCGTGGCTGGCGGACCCAGATGGGGGACCTGGGGACAAAATCCCTGGGTAGGCACCCGCCCTCATCTTTTGGCACATCGGACGCCGAGTATAGCAGCCTAACCGGGATGCGAACTGGCGGGGAGGGAATAGGGCTTTTAGTCCGGCAGGACTGTGGCAACCTGCCAACTGGAAGCCCAGCGGACCCGTTACTTCGTCCTCAGACCAGGACGCCCGGGAGGTCTGGACATGAGTCCTGCGGAGCCCCTGATGGACTCGCCGCGGTCCTCCCGGAGGTTCCATCTCGGATGAGCCTTACTCTTGGATACCGGGGGGAAACTATTCATCCTTTTTGGGGCTCGGACGATAAAGGGACATGCGGGCGTGGGACGACGCCGCACATCTTGGATATCCTGTGGGATCTACCACATGGAATAACCTGGGGGTATTCCATGTTGGGGTTTAGCTTGGGCTTGGGATCTGAGGATCGATCCCAATCGGTGGTCGTGAAGACTTCGAGGATTCGGGCCTGTTTCCGGTGCACAGGGGGCAGGCCTCCCCAGAAGAGCAGCATGGGGACTCCGCAGGAATCAAGAAAGGATTTACCTGGTTTGTTTCCTACCCGGCGCCCTTCTAAGAGGTAATCCGTCAGCCTGATTATCCCTTCTAGGAGTGCAGCTAGGGAGTGGCGACATAACCACTGTAAGCCCCTTGTATTTCCTTGGTTGTCCTTATAGTATAGTCTTTAGTTATCCCCCGTAGTAGTAGTTTTGTGCCCTTTTTAGCGTCAATCTTCCTTTTTCATTTAATTCCACCTCCTTAATGCGTGAATCGGCCTTTCGACCGTTTTTGATTGGCTGACAGTCCCCTTTTTAACTCCCTCCTGTCTTTCTCTTGTTTCCCTTGTTTTCCTGCTTTTTCTCCCTGTTTTTACCCCTCATACTTTGTTTTTTGCTCTCTTTTTCTTTTCTCCCTCCCTTTTCTCGTTTATGCTCCGTTTCGCTAATCGATGAGCTAACGGCGTGAGCTTTCCCACGCCGAGCGAATCGGTTCGAGACGCGATGACATTTTCCCATGCCTGTCAATGCCATTCTCACGGTTCTCCGTCGATTGACATTTCTCCGATTCCCATTCCCATCAACATCTGCATACGGCAGACAGTACTTTGTACTTACTTATTATATTTAGTACTTTGATTCCAGTGTTCTGTGAAAGGCTATAGGATAATTCCATCTCCCATCTGTCATCAACGGACGCTTTGCTTTTCGCAACAATGGAGCAGGTACGTCAGTATGATTTTACACGCGCTGCCCAGCGACTTCAGGAAGCTGTAGCGAATGTTCCACCAGCTCTCTTTGAGCCACTACAGCTTGATGGAGACACGGACAACGTTCGTATGCTTATTCATAATCGTCATGAACAGCTTTTGATTGCTTCTAGTGAATTGTCCATGGAGCTGGAGGCAGCCCCCCAGAGTTGAGCAGCTGCCATCCAGCATGCCTCCGAGCAAGACTCGGAGGAGACTAGTCGGGCTCTCGTTCGCGACTACATCGACCGCTGGTCCGCCAGTGGGGGAGATGTCGCCGAGAGCCGGGCGAGGAAACTCCTGAGTCGGTTCGGAGCAGTCATCAGTATACTACCACAGGACAATACATCTACTTCTTCGCTTCATACTGTAACATCATCAGGATATCAACCTAATGCAGATACTCCGCTTAGGCGATCCCACCCCTCCGAGGAGGATGTCTCCGGAGGCTAGGGAACGCAGCGCGGAGCGCTGCATGAATCGCAGGAGTCGGGTGCTCCTTCTTCGCGTCCTTCGGGACTCGAGGAAGGTCCACCTCATATTCCTACTTTGCCGGTTAATCAACTTTTTCATGATCAGTCTGTTCGTTTGCCTAAGTTTGATCTCCCAGTCTTTACTGGAGATATCGCTAAGTTCGCGGAGTTCTGGGATGATTTTGACTCAGCGGTTCATTCGAACCGCACCATTCCATCTACCGTCAAATTCCATTACCTCAGAACTTCACTCAAGGGCGAGGCATTATCTATGGTAGCAGGCTTCGAGATTACGGACGTTAATTATCAGTTGGCTATTAACATCTTACGCAAGACTTATTCTCGTCCATCGTTTCTTCGCGTCCAACTGAGCAGTCGTTTACAGCAGTTAAAGCCAGCAACGGCTTCGGCGCTCAATCAGCGTATTACGATAGCGCAGGTTAGGTCGCTATGGCTCCAACTCGAAAGACTCGGAGACCATGACGACAATATCTACGCGATGCGCATAATACGCGATAAATTTCCATCAAAAACTTTAGAGCGTGTAGGAGAGACCCAGGCGAAAGATTCCTCCACTTGGGGAGTACACCGCCTTCTCGAGGCTCTGGATCAAGTGATCCAGACTCTTCACCAGCGGAGACTTCTTCGTCTCAGGCACTAGCATTACCATCTGGTCCAAGAAGACCTCGAGATGGAGATAGAACTCCCTCTCGCAGATCTTCGCCTCCTAGTCCTGTAAGGTATCCTCGTACTCGTCGACAGAGCCCCGCGCTGAGGCGCTCGAGGCGAGATGAATATGCCTCTGTAGTTTGCGCATTCTGTAAGTCCCAGCGCCATTCTGCCTCACAGTGCGATCGTATAACATCACACATAATACGCTGGAAAGTCGTTCGTGAGGATTGTCCATGTTTTAAATGCTTCTCTTCAAACCATCCGGTAGAGCACTGTGATAGACCACCTTGTCCATGGTGTCAAGGCGCGCATCACAGGCCATTCTGTCGTGAGGAAGTCAGACGATCCTATCGTACGGCTCGCAATAGGTCACCCAGCATGTCATCCAGGTCACACAGCAGGGAACGAGGATTGTCCCGATCGCGCCGTTCACCAAGTGGACGAGCAAGATCACCACGACGGGATCAATCGCCTTTATTTAGACCTAGACGCAGTTCTTCACACCCTCGTTCAGGGAGATTTCGCTCACGCGACTCCTACCAGAACTGTGTGGAGACTACAACCGCAGAGCCACACTATGTAGGAGACCTTGTGGACGACGAGAATGAAGACTATCCATCTGACTCGAACGATGTCCACTGCTTAGCTACGCACAACCGTAAGCAGTCATCAGACAATCCACGTCTCATGGTAGTCACAGTTCGAGCGCGTAATAACACCACGCTGGCGGATGAGCTACTTGTATCGCTGCTAGATAGCGGAGCGCAGCATAGCTTCATCGAAAGCTGTTAATGCGTGAGGACTTGGGCTTTACCGATCCGCAATTGTCATCATGCGAAGTGTGAACGTTTCATAATATTCGAAGTTGCATACTTTGCGTAGGTTGCTTTGCGAGGACGAATGGGCGACAAAGCTTGTCCTTTATTTCGAATTTGCAAAGTTATTCTATCTGTTCGCGCAAATATGTGCACTTGGAGGCGTGAAATTGTCCAGGTTACTTTGTCCCTGCACTTTGATCACCCAGGAGGACGTCGATGTTGACGCACTCATTGAGATCACTACTACAAGATTGTCGACTCGAACAAGGCTCGAAGGTTGCCATCTTGGCTGATTATCGCTATGATGAGCGTCAGTCCAGTGTTACCAGGTTCAGGGTTGTATTCGTGTGTATGCTCGTGTATGTGTTTGTGTGCTTGTTTGCGTGTGTTTGCGTGTTTGTTTGTGTAAATTTGTTCGTGTGTTATGTTCTAAGCACGTTTTCGTCATTTAACATCATAGCCGGCAGTACGGACGTGCGAAGAGTATGCGAAATCTGAGCCGCATATTAGGCACCTTTCGGACCTCACATTTCAATTCATCAAGCATAGTACCCGGCCTGGGCACGACGATGAAGTCAATGTTGAGGTCATTTAACATCTTTACAATGTCTAGGTCATCTAACATCTTTGCAATAATGTCTAGGTCATTACTCGCATCATACGTGTTCAATTTCCATGAGCATAACATCATCCACGGTTATTAGACAATACGTATGCTGCCCTGAAACGGCTACAGTATCAGTATGATGCTCTTCATGACGATGAAGAGCTGAGGGTTCAGTATTGTGAGGCGTTTCAGAACCAGGAGTAGTCTTCTATCATTGAGGAAGTGGAAGAGTTCAGCTTTGACGGACTGTTAGCATATTATACGCCTTGTTCGGCAGTTCTCAACGCGAACGACGTCACGCCCGCAATGAGAATTGTCTTCGATGTTTTCAGTCACCAGACGGGATTACCCGACCCGAGCGATTGTTTGCATCAAGGGTTTATCTAATTGTCAGATTTAGCAGGTACTTCGTTACTATCTCGTGAATCGCATCTCCTCATCATTAGTAGTGTGGAGAACGCGTTTCACTACATGCGCCTCCAGAAAGATCAGTGGGGCGTTAATAGGATTTTGTGGCTTAAGCATCCTGCATTTTCATTTTTTAGCATCATTTCTGCTTCACGCGCGCAGCATTCAGAATTAATGTTTTGCCATTTTTGCTCAAAATTTTCATCTAGCACGCGTTTGAACGCAAGTATGCGATGAAGTTCTTGTGAATACTCGTGCGGATAATGTGCTCATCGGTGTCAATGGCACTGAGGAGTGCGTTAGGAACCAAAGGAGTGTGAGCAAATCTTCTATCGTTCGGACATGAATCCTAAAAAGTTCATGTTCGATTACTCGGCTGTAACGTACTAGCTTCCAGAGCAGATCGTATGAATATCACCTATGAGATGCACGAGTTACTCGGGTTGAAGCAGACTCCCACTTGGGTAACTCTTCATATTCGAGTTTTCTCGGCATCTCATTTGGTTACGACGAAACGCACCGCTCTCTGTGCGATCGCGTTCGATTTCGACCTTTCTGGTTATCTTTTCATCATTTGTTTGGGCTAGATCCTTATTCAGGACCTTTGGAAAGGACGGCTACTTGTTTGATACGCTTCTTGTAAAGATGTGCTCAGTTAAGCGGCAGAGGGTTGTGAACAGCATTGAAAGTTAAAGTTTGCTCCCTATTAAAGGTAACTGTTTGTTGTCGAAAGGATGCTGTGCATGAACATTCGTTGCTTACGGATGCCTCCAAGAGAGAGCGTACTCAGCGGTAGCTCACCCATTGAGCAGTACATCAGGCTCATTTTTCCTACGTCACCTCCTTATAGTGGAGACGAGGTCGGCTTCCATTACAGAAACCACTATACCTCGCCTAGAATTGACGGCACGTGACACATCTGTGTCACTGGCTCGATTCCGCCCAAGGAGCTGACGATTAATTTCAAAATTGGTTGACTCATTGTCGATTCGATATCCTACTCTACTGGACTTATAGGAATTGTTCTGCGGAAATGTTTATCCACTCTGGCCAATCAGATTCTCAGTACATTGGACAATTCGTTTAAGGAAGATTGGCGTTTAATTCATTTTTGTTCATTGTCTTTCACCAGGATCCAACCCAACAGATCGTGTGACCAAAAGACTCTCCTTAGGAGTGTGTTTTGGCTACTTCTGGTGGATTGGACCACTTATGTAAGCCGTTGTCCGACGATATAGTCACACTCGACGATGCGCCTTTATATTTTACCTTCCTCGACTCCGGAGACGGAGATCAAGTTTTTAGTTTGCTCTTAATACGAGATCATCGTTCAGTGTCGCCGTTTCAAAGACTAACGACTTCCACAAGTTATTACGTTACGCAGTTTTTCTTTTCAAGTCACTTAGGAAGCTCATTCATTATCGAGTTTTATTGTGGAGCCAAGTTCGCTTGGATTCACTATACTGCTTGTAGGACTTTTAGCTGTGCCTCAAATTAAAGGTCAGGATGTCGGGATGGTTGAGTTCCTACTCCGTTGAGGTCGTCGGCGAGAGCGTGCCACTCAACTGTGTCTATACTCAAGAGGACCCATGACGATCTTCATGTCATCATTCGAAGGTCGAAGCCTAACATGGCAGATGAAGTAGTATCAGCTCACTCTGTTGAAACTCCATGTGCTGACAGCATGAAATTCGACTGAAAAGATTTAACAGCGAAAGCAGAGGACATTTTATGTCACAGACGCTTCCCACGAGGATCCATCACTCCAAGTAGTGAATGGGACACACTCGAGATAAGTTTCTGGCGATTTCTAATTATTTAGCTTACCCTTTCTCTATTTAGATTACTCTTCTTTTTAGTCAATTTGATTCTTTCCTCTCTAAAGTAGTTTCTCTTTCTCTACCGGTCCGAGCATAGTCGTCGATTTACTCCCATCTTTGCATCTAGCTTTTTTCCGACTCTCACCCCTTTTCTACGCTTCTTCCTTTTCTTAGTTTTTCTTCTCAATGTGTCCCCTCCTTATGCCTCCCATTCCCATCATTCTGACGAGAATGAGGGCATGCATCCTCTTGTTAGCGTGTCGTTTCAGCGACTGGTACCCTCAGGTAGCAATGGTGTACCAAGGTCAACACCTACAGTACACCGGACGTCGCCTTGGGACCTGTTGCCCAACGCTGTTCGGCCATGGCATTTCATAACAGCTGCAAGACTTAGCTGGCATTCGCCATTTGTAACATCTTCGTTTTCGGTCTTGCAGTTTTGCCTTTGTTCCATCGTTACATCGCAGTCTTTTCCACCTTTTTGCTCCATTGTCGCTATTTTGCTGTGCTACATTTTGCATTATTTCGTATAGGCTTTTAGAAGTTTTATTCTATTACTGCCTTCGTTATTATGGGTCGAAGATCGCATCGTGCTAGGGCGAAGAAAGCGTCGCAAGGAACAGTTCCACCACCTGCGACCGTTAATTCGCCTGTTGTACAAATGATGCCTTCTGTTCAGGTAAGTGACTTTGACAGTGCTAATTCCTCTTCAGTGTTTGTTCCACACAATATTCTTTCTTCTTCCTCGTCGGATAATTACGACGTTGTGGATATGGAATGCGAACCCATCGTGCCTTCCGCACAGGGGATGGCAGTCCATCCACCGGTCGTGAGCATCCAAAACAAGGAAGACATAATATTGTTGAGTGATTTGCCTGTCAGTGCGCGTGCGCAGACATTGACGCCCGCTGTTCCACTGCAGCAGGGAGACTTGTCTTCGCACGCAGTCTGTAAGGTTAAGTCTGTCCGTACGCCCTTCGTCAAACCAAAAGACCCTATGCCAAATGCAATTTTCGCTTCTACAGAGACGAAGGACGCACGTACAATCAAGACCCCCGTGCCTTCTGTTGTGGATAGGTCGCAAGCGCCGGTCGATACATCCGATCTGCGCGTGCCGACCGTAAAACAACTTAAGGAAATATTGCGTAGTGTAGTGCTAAAGCTGCGAAAAGCCCACGCGGAATATCGTAGGGAGTTCGGAGATTTAGTGTTGCACGTTAGTAAGCGTAACCAGGCGGAGTCGAAAGACACTCCATTAAGGCCTAATCGGTCCATTGGAGATGTCTGTCCTCTCCCACCAGTTACGCCTAATAGTTCGTATTTTGTCAATGCCAGTTCTATCGAGGACTTGACTGCGAGATAGCTTAGGGTTTCCTATGAGTTTGTGGCTCGTCAATTGTCCGAGATTCCACCTCGGATACTTGAAGAGTTTGCTCCAGAATGCTCCTATGATAGTATTGTTGCAATTGTCAATTCGCATCGCTTGATTCTTCTATCGCTCGATAACGCTGTTAAATTTATGGAAGAATGCTTGGTCACCTTTAAAGGGGTTCACTGGTTCAAGGGTAATTATGTTTATTTGGCAGCATGGAGAGCGGAATTGTTCCATTGTTTGACGGCGATCACGGTTCATAGAGAAGTTCTCCAGGAGGAAATTTTTCCTCACTTTTTTGATAACAACGTGGACCGTGACGAGTTTTGTACTGCGTTAGAGTTACAGAAAGTCTCCGTGGACACACTTCTACCTCTGCTTCGCCGTACATCTGCCATTTGTGCGCACCTCACGAGATTGATTCGCTGGATCGAGTTTCACCAACAGGCGCTCCTTCATGATCACCGCGATGCTGATCCAGAGGCGGTTAATCTCATGACGTGCTATGGAATGGGGATTATGTCGTCTTACGAGGAAGATTCCGTTCCGGAATACCTCGAATGGTGGAGAAAGAAGTATGACCAGGAGTACAGATCAAACAAAAGATTCCGTCGCCTTACAGTGGAAAGAGTAGAGCAGATTATTGTCGAGTCTGTCCCACTTCAATCTGCTGAGGCATCAAACGTTGGACCTGGAAGGCCCAGTTTAAGTCGGGAGGCTTCGGACCTAAAAATCCCGAACCCTCCTCGGGTCGACTACAGCAACAGGAGCCGACACCTTCATCTAGACATTCCGCATAACAATCGCCAGCTATTACTCGACCCTTCGATGGCGCTCCTTTCTCTCTGAGTCGGGAGGATGGACCAGATCCCCGAGTCGTCGGGGCGGATTCTCGAATCGTCGGGGTAGATTCTCGAGTCGTCGGGGCCGAGGAGGCTGGAAAAGGAGACGAGTAGCTAGTGGAAGTAGGTATAGCGATGTCGATAGAGATCAAATAAAGGATTACTCGTCGCAAGGTTCAAGTTTGAGTATTGCGTCTACGGCACCGCAGTTTTACACCAACACAGCAGGTGTCTCGTACTTGGACATCCCTCCACGCGGACAGCGATACTCGCCGCATGCGAGACGTAGATCTCGCTCGGTGGATAGGCGATCCTCTTGGAGAGGAGAAAGAGACCGAACTAGGACACCTTCTCGCGACCGGAGAGACCGGAGGTAGCGAGGATGACGTACTAGTTGGTCGCCGAGTGCGATAATACGTTCGGATAGTGTACTGTTTCCATCCGTTAATGCGTTTTCAGGCATAATCGACGGACAATGTGTTTCGACTTGATTGTTTGGCAGTAAGATGTGGAGGTAAGTTTCCGTAGGTAAGTTTGGTTGTCGTAGCGCTTTGTCAGTTTCTTATGTCTGTATTTTAATGCGTGTTTAAAGTGCGCCCTTAAGGTGCACACCCCTGTCTGTCGTTAAGGTATTGGTCGATTCGTTGGTCAAACGGTTGGTTGTTCGAGGAAGGCGGGTGAGATAGTGGTCAACGAGTCGAGTGGTTGAGGACGACAATTGCTGATGGGCAAGATGGTGTTGTTCGATGTCGAGCTCGATCGTCGGTTGGCGGAAGGTGGTTATGGTTCGATGCGAAAGTCGCGGTCGAGTCAACGTCATCGAGTTCAACATCAATGTCGAAGTCAACATCATGTCAGTTGAAGCAGGCAGTCAAGTGGTCAGCAGTTGGTCGTCAAGGAAAGATAGTGAAGGCGACGACAAGCCAAATTTTCCATCGTGTAGCAGTCGTATTCTACGCTTATTTCTCGTCTTCAAGTTACCCTTAGGCTCCCTTAAGGATGTGGTAGTGAGTCGCTTCTAGTGCTCTCACTTGCCTTCTAGTGTAGACTGTGACTGTTTAGTGCGTTACTATCTTACTTTGCTTTTTTACTTTTGTTTTTTGTTCACTGGTTTATTTGCTGCTCAGAGCTGCATAGGATGTGTGTTCATTGTGTATCCTCAAAGCACTCTTCACGTGTTCATCTCTTTCCCTCTTAGCCGTGAGATCTCTATTTTCTTATTTCCTTCCTGCTTCCACACAACACGAACCTAGGGTAGGAAGATGTGTGCAGGCATTATGGCAAGAGGGTTAAGTTTGTTCAGCTGTGTTTAGGGGGTTTCAATCTGACTGGCCCTTAATCCTGGGGGGGGGGGGGGGGGGG
>UZAF01016244.1:49766-87567 GCA_900617895.1 Haemonchus placei | reverse complement strand
TCCCTATAGTGTAGTTCCTATCTAGTGTTTCGTAGTTATAGTCTATTTCGTAGTTAGCATAATAAACCAGTGTTCCTTACTTTTGTACTTGTCCTGGGGAAGTAAGTAAGGTAGGGCAGTCTGGTTGGTCGCGACGGGAGAAGTAGGTTATGTCGCCGCGTTCAGTCAGGTGGTCCCTGTGTCGGGGGCAAGGATCCCGTCGCGAGGTTCTAGGCTGAGGTCGCTCGGCAAGGCTTGACCTTCCCAGCCGACACCCCTTGGTCCTCGGGGGGTTGGTCCGCCCTCCTGTCTCGGGGCGCAGGTAGGGCGTGGTGGTCCGGTGAGCGAGGAGCTCTGAGGTGCTCGTACCGCCGATGCGCATCGCGCTCCAAAGGGTGGCCATCAACTCGCGACACAAGATCTAAACATATTTTTTTCTGAACTTGCTGGACTGGTTTCGAAATGCTTCCATACCATGATCGGAAGTTGTTAATTACTCTCATTACATGCAAAAAAAAACTTACGTCGAACATGTCATATACATGAATCGTTTTTTTTTTGTTGGAAGTTCTTCTAAAATTCGAAAAATCATGTTCGAAGAGTTCACATTTACGCGTTCAGGAAAACTGCAAGGAAAGGGAACGGAGCTGAATAGAGCTAAAGTCATCTCGTATCATTGGTCTTCTAGTCCGACGGTGGTCTGTTTTGCGGTCCCGACCTGTGAGATACCCGCTGCTTGGACTAACATCTTCCCATCTTTCTAGTCGCGGTAATTCTGCTCAACTCACTGTGGCACGGTGTATCGCTATCTTCGCCGAGAGCCAGCAAGCATTCTAGAATGGGACTGCGAAAGGCTGCGTTGAAAGAAGCAAATAGGCAGAGCGTGTTTTGGGAATCGCGTATGCATAACTGCCCAAGGAACTACACGAACGAGTCATGGCCATCCGCGATCCAGCTGCGTTCCTAACATAATAAAAGGGTTACATCTGCGATTGCATGTGAACTGCACCTTTGCATAGCGAGGATGTAGAACCTAGGCTAAGTCTTGATAGTCTTCAAAGAAAATGGCCTCAAGGGTTCTTTCGAGTAATAGTAACTTTGTCTACCGAGGAACTTGCGCCCGGAATCTCTGATAGTAGTTAAACTTTCCTTGAGGAGGTGGCTCCTAAGAGGAAGTTGAGAAGCAGCGGTTCCAACACTAAACTTTCCAGATACCAGGGAGCCTTTTGCGATATTTTTTTCAGTGCCTGTAACATTTTAAGTTTTCCTAATGTGCAATGAAACCCACTAACAGTGTATCGTCTAGGTGGGCCTTTTATGAATAAGAATAGATTGTTCATAGCGTTTTTGCTTGCTCTCGTAAAGACAGTGGTGAAGGGCCTTGCCCATCACTCCTAACCCAAATTGTGTGAACGGATCCTCTATTATGTTGGGAATTTAGATGTGTTTCTTTGGCTTGTTCCTTAGATACGTTGCTCGTTGCTTTTATTCGATGGTGGTTCAATCTCCAGAGAAGCAGAATTTCTAAAGATTTTGTCGGCCGACAATTGTGATGTTTTAAGTTTTACTGAGAATTTGTTGAAACCTACTTACAACGTCCTCTATTCTTGATGATATTGTAGTTAGGTATAATGTCGTAAGGCGTAATGGATTTCAACATGTCTGGAGATGAAACAAATCCTCTGACGAAGTATGGAGTGTTCCTGCCATTCATGAGTCAGTTGCGGATTCCTCTGAGGCTCTAAGTGTGGATTTATAATGTGAAGGTTTTTGTTTATGAACAATTATGATATACAGAGCGATTTCATGTTTCAAAAGGAACATGACTGACAGGTTTCATGACTTACCAATTAGTAACTTGCAATAAGCCTGATGCGATAGTGAGGTATTTTGATTTCCCACAATTCTGTCATCAAAATGACTTCTGTCCAGGGTCGTCCACAGCGTCTGGCCTCAAGGGGTTGTTTCGGTGTCACAGACAGCATGCTAAGAAGCCAACAAGAAAAAAAGAATATTTCTGACTTATCCCGCCTAGTGTCCCACCTCAAGTGCGAAACTGAGGGTTGTGGCTTCGGTGGGGTTGAGTATTCGTAACAATATGCAGGGTAGGCCAAAATTATGATAACAGCGCGCGCTGATGCTCATAGCAAATTTTTTCTGAGTTCGTAACAGTTCGTTCGCCTTCTCTCATTTCACAAGGTAGATTATATTATTACCTCCGTAATGATACTGAGCTTCTAGTAGATTTTGAAAATTTTGTGAGCCAACCTCACAACCTTTGCATTTCCAAGCACTTTTATTAAGGTGCATCTATAGATGAATTAGCGTAACAAGGCAGTGCATTCGACCATAAGACGCTTTTGCGAGTTGGGAACAATCGTAGATATGAGTGGTAAACCTAAGAGGCCGCGTTTATATTTAGTGGGAATCTTAAAGGCACCGTTCACGATAATTTTGGGTGATCCAGATTATGATGAAAAATGGAAGACAAGATCGAAACTAGTGCGACTTAGGTGAAGAAACTGCGTGCATCGGTGTTTCCAAAGTGAAAAGAGGCTTCGAAAAAGTCAAAAAGGGGGCTAGACGAGAATGAAACCAGAAAAATGAAGAAGAGTGGGGTGTTCGGCCGAGCTAAACGGTGTGTTTCACTGAGCGCGTGTGGGTCTTGGTGCGAATATCAGACTATAGTAAGAAAAAATTCATTCACTTATAAGCATAAATAAACTTAAAAACCCTAGTGACAGCAAAAGTAGCTCACCTTTTTCAGCCTCTAGGAGTGGGAAATTAAATAAGGGATCGCGGGAGCAAAAAGAAAAACAGAGGAAAAGAGAATGGGAAAAAAACGTCGCCTCATCACTCGGCGATTAGCTGATTGTGCGTGGGTCCTAGAACGAATAATAGCAATCTGTATTGTCTCGACACTCGTCCAACGTGACACCGATTGAGGGGCGGGAACGCGAACTACGGCAACAACGTGGCTGCCATTATGGTCTAGACTTCGAGATTGGGGAGTGAGAGGGTCTCTTCTACAACCCATGGGGGCGGCCTGTATTAATAAGGTAAGAACTCAATACCTTTTTTTATCGTGAACGGTGCCTTCAAGGAAGCAGGGCGAAGGTCTGCGTAGCAGCGAAATTCATTCTAAGCCCAAAATAGCTGAATTAATGGATATCTCGTGAAGATTTTTGCGCGAAATCGGAAGCATCATCTGGACAACAAGACCTTCATACGGTCAGAAAGTGATTTCCCCAGTGAGCAGGCTAAAGAGAAGGAAAAGGCTGGCTCACAGAAGTTGCCACACCGCATCCGAAAATTTGGTGTACGGAATTCTTGTTCGAGTGACGGTACAGAGCGGAATGCATCAAAGAGCATCCTCCGAATTCTGCAGAATTTCTGTAGAAAATACATTTTACTTCACGGCATAGTCTCATTTGAATGCCCAGATTTTCACCCGCCACATATACGACGCATGAAAAAGGGACTCTGGGCAAAGACACGTGCCNAGACACGTGCCAGGTTTTCTGGCAGCTAGGGGTGACGTGGTGCAGTTTTGAAAACGTTGCGCAAACAATATCGCGCTCCAATGCCAGAGGAACAGAAGGCAAATAACTGAAACCGCTACGCAGCCGCACGCGGGTGGCGGAGGATGCTCCCTGATACATTCCGCTCTGTAGCACCACTCTTCTTGTTCACCATCAAAAAGATATTCACGGTTTAAAAGGTGCTCAATAAGCAGGGCAACAAGATTTGTATGAAGCTGAAAGAAATGGAAGTAATGCAGCGCTAGGCTCACTGACTTTATCCGATGGCCTCTGCCAGCGTCACCGTCGAGGAAAAACACCGATTATTTTTGTAAATTCAAGAGTGAAAGTTGATTTGGAGGCCTGTTCGATCTCTTTGTGCGCAATAGGACACTTTGGCGATTCTAACCGGGCATATTGCCAGGATGAAGCTCTTGACCACAGATCAGAGATTGCCTAGAAATTTCGTAATAGGGGTTCCCTGACTTCAAAACCTTCGATCAGTGAGCACTCTGGTGCCCTGACCTAACTCCCATGGATGTCTCAGTGTGGTAAACCTTCACGGGAATTTTGGGAAAGTTTAAATAAGCATCCTAAAAGGTGTAATGAATATATAGGGAGGAAATCGTTGACACCCGCAATGCTTTCATTATGATTTGAGCTACAAAATTGAGGGTTTCGAATCTTTCCGCTGTTTGAGAAAGTAGTATGTAGGATTGTTGTTACACTTTCGGGCAAGGCGATCATTTATTGCTGAAAAGTCATGAAAAAATCCATGAAAATTTTTCCATAATTTACTGCTTACGGGCGGAGGTGGTGTAGTGGCAAGTGGCGCACTGTATCACACGCAAGGTCAGGGGCTCGCATCTCTCAGACGGAATTGATTAACGCCAAAAACTTTATCCTTTATTTAAGGTCAGGCCGAAAAAGGCTCACGTCCATGGGACTCTTTTTGTCGCCTATATTCGTAATCAGTCATTGTTATTATTCAGTGGAGTTCATTGTTTTGCTATTCACAATTCATTAACCTGTTACGGATATGTATTGAGTCAATATATCGTCTCCAAAATTACTGTAATCTCTCCAAAAGTTTACTCGCATGTATCGATGCATTAAATACGACAGCATTAATTCTATTGTAACCGTCTATACTATACTTGTACAATAAATGCAAACCGCAACTAACCAACACGTGTTGAACAATTGAATGTGATTGATAGCACAAAGCTGCATTTATATTATACCAGAAAGTACGGAGGCATAAGGGGCTACGGAACATGGAGCCAATTCTGGATGGACACGGAAAACTGCGCGACGAAATTCGTGGTGATTTAAACGACTGGCGCCTATCGTTGGAGTATAAATTTGAAGTGGGGTAGATAAGTAGCATCGGGTGGCCCTACTCATCCAATCCTGGAACTCCGCCACGTCCATCTAGAATAGGGTGAACGGACCCATATCCAGAATAAGGGGTGTTTGGATAAGCTATAAAATGTGTGTCATTGCGTACATGTGGATGATGGTACGAACTGCAGTACGCAAAAATGTTTCTTAAAATTTATTCACTCACAAGCAGAAATTAATAAGATCACTATTGACAGCAGAAACAACCCACCTTTTCCATTCTATCAAGGTAGCAAACTAGAAAAATGACTGCAGCAGCAAAAAAAAACAACAGACGATAACAAAGTTGTAGTAAAACATTCTCGCACCACGCGGAGATCAGCTGATTGCTTTTTGAATGTATGGGTCCTGGTGCGAATAGCGCAATCTGTATCGCCTCGACGCTCGTCTGGCACATCATCGATCGATGTTCGTGGAAGTGGACGAATCCTATGTTGGGGCTCATATTATGCTCTCTATTGAGTTTTTCGTCCCGACAGCGTCCTTTGTGCTACTCTTGGGGGCCACTGAGTAACTCTAGGAGTAAATCGTAGGAACCACTTTTGAACTTTTTGAACCTTTTATGGACGTCAAAAAATGCTAGTCATATGATCTTCTGGAAGCTCGTGAAATACTGATGTATTTGCAGAATTCAAATATAATAGATAGAATGCGTCGTTTGTTTATGTGGTAATCACTGCTAAGGGGCCTTACTGGTCAACTCTCAGGACATCAGCAGAACATCAATTTTGCTGCCAGTCATATAATCTTCTGGAGGCCCACGATTTACTGGGCTGCATTTATTCATAACAAAAACGGGTGGAGAGGCCCATTGAACAGTCGGTCATCAAAGATATGAGTGGACAAGGTTGGAAACGTTCGGAGGCAAAAATCCGAATTTCTCAACACTGACAATGAGTTCTAAAACATGAGAGCTTGTGCGAATGATGACTTTAATGTTCACGGAGCGCTAAAGACTCTTACCCACAAGTAAGAACTCGATAAATTTGAAGGCTTTTTCTTTCAGTTTCACCCTGTATCGATAGTATATCTTTCTGAATTTAATATATCTCACCCCAAAAACACCTTGCAATACTTTTCATTTGGCTCGGGAATTGTAGTCATTTGCCCATGGATCAATCTCTTCGTTTTAGCAACTATCTTCCCTTACACGAGTATAACGCCATTAAATCTCCCTAAACTGAAGTGTCTTCATCCCCTACCGCGCTTCAACGGTTCCAAGGGAACCCTCAGAGGGAAGAGTCTAAAATTGATGTCTACCATCAGCAAACTACAATGAAGGCGAACATTGTGAGAATCCGTCCCCAATTCTTGCTGGAGGCAATTATTTCAAACAACACCTAAAATAAACGAATACAGGGCGCAGTCCGAGAACGTTATTCTCTGTTTTCAAAAAACTTTAACGACCTTAAGACAGCTCTGATAAGGGCTTTAAGACGGCTCTATTTCATTAGCTTTATCTTTCATCGCTTCCCAAAGCGCAGATATTTCACTAGCATGCTTATTTATAGGAGAAGTCTTCGAAATTTACGAATTTGCCACTTAGAATTATAGTTTTATGTAAGTACGAAGGAAGAAAATAAGAATACCATAAGAGCTTTTAGAGTGAAGGCATGAACGTTGTAATGCTTCTAGCAAATAATTGTAAGTGCACATACAATTGCCTGAACGAGCCTGCTTGTCACCTCCGGGATTTTATATATTTGTTCACTTATTTATATGAAATTTATTTGATTGTCGCGCAACATGGGTTTCGTTGCTGCACTATTTCGCTTTATTTTATTGAGTTTGGTAACATGTACAGTCAGTATATGAGTAGACATTGCATGAATCTCTTGCTAACCACAACTCACACCTACAACTACAACATCAGCCTGAGATAACACAGCACCTACTACCAAAAGCAAATCACATAAGTAATCCAGATCAAAGAAAACCAAATAGTAAAGACAGCTGGTCAAAGCAGAAACCAATAAATGAGAGGTATTACCTTATGAAAATTCTACTCAGGTAAAATTAAAATGAACCAAACCAGTGTTCATCTCTCAAGCCAAGTATTGTTTCAGTGCTTTTTGAGCTGCGACGAAGTTGTAGACAGGGGGGTGTTTCCCGACAAATTCACGAAATTCGGAAGATGCCCAATTGACAAAGAAGTCAGCTCTAACGTTAGAGCTAAACCTTGAAAGGATGGTTTCATAGTCTCCAACTACTCTTTTGCTTTAACTTCGGCATAGTTGTTTGTGATTAAGAATACTGAATTTATATAATATCAAATAATATTCTTGTACCGTGCGAGGTTGTTAGGTGGAACAAATTATTATTTCAACGGCTTAACGTTTCAACACTATCGTTCTCTTCAGAGGTCAGAATTCCACCGCTCAAGCGGATTTATTTATATGTATGTATTTTTGTAATTGTTCCACCTAACAATCTCGCACGGTACAAGAGTATTTTTGAGCATAAACAAGTATGGTTTCAATTTTCGTGTTATTTTCTTATTTGACGACGTACAATTCCGGGCTTCAGTGGTTCTCTGTCTTCTTGCTATTCGATTTCTTCATTTTGGCGTTGGAATGGATCATACTTTGATGCGATAGAGAACTAATAAGAGCATTTAAAGGCTCATCAGGCACACGCACGGTCAGGGGTTCGAATCCCGGATCGATGCCCGCCTAGGCCAACCAGGCCTTCCATCCCTCCGGGGACGGTGAATTGGTACCAGACTCGTCTGGGAGCATAAAAGCACTGACTTGTACATCGGCTGACCACCGCAAGTCATTGTATAGGAAGCATACGCGCTCATAACGCTACTACGATTCTGAATGGAAATCAAGTGCGGGGCGCATTCCTCAGACGGGATTGATTAATGCCAAAAGGTTTATCCTTCATCTCTTCATTTTGTGTCCATACCGCTTTCACTCGCAAAGATCGCCGGATTTTTGGAACTTGTCCTGTAGCTTCTCAATTCATTCTAATTTTACCGCCCATATGTGATACAAGTACCATGGCGAAGTCGTTCGCATACGGCTAGTATCAGGGTCAGCTTCAGGCTTCACTTGGCAGCAGCTGCCACGATTTGCAATCGTCCCGCATCGTAGTTGCCACCATCACCATCAAGGAGCTGTCACCATCACCGTCCCGCAAACATACACTCTTCAATCCATGCCGAACCTCTCCTAACCGTCTGAGCCGCTCCATATATCTCGTGATATCTTATCACCTCATCAGTATGTCACCATAGCAACGTCGTATGTGCGTAGTGTCGAGACGGCATTGGCTTGTCGCCAAACTTGGTTCGATAGCCTGGAAGCATGCCAATTCCGGAAGTGCTTAGCTCCGCGATCTCTCACTGCGCATGTGTTGAGTGTGTCTATGCATCTCACTGTTAATCTGGCACTCAACTTTTCGCGTTCCACCGTATTCAAGTCAAATTCTTTGAAGCTGGCTCTGCTTACCTTTTCAAGTTCATGATTTCTACCCACTCAATCGATTTTAGATTAATTACGTGCCCATAGTGAGAAATGGACCCAAACTCAGGCTTATTGAGATTATGCCTTCTGTCTTTAGGTTTGTGCCAATTCAGGGAGGGTTCTCAGTTGAAATGTACACTGCGGTTGGAAATGGACTTTTCAGCAAGACCATAGTCTCGAGAGCGTGGTAATAAACTCTCTAATAGCAGACGCTCTCGAAAAGTCAACCTCGACGAAAATAACGTTGCGCTTAGTCAGAGTTGAAATTGTGTCTGATGTGATGTGACTTCACCTTATTCTCACAACATGTCATTGTCTTACTCTTCAAGCTTCAAAAAATTACAGAAAAAATGGCGAGGTCAAGATTTCTTTGAATCGGGCGACTCGGAAGATTATTGAAATACTGAATAAGAATTTTAGAAGCAAATCTAGTGAGAAATCGGCGATTTGCAGTGCTAACTTGCTATTTAAATTTGAGCGGTGTGATTCGTTCCATAGAAGAATGGGTCTTTTTCTCACTAGACTTCCCTTAATGATCGCGAGAATATTTCAGCCGGGTCTCTATGAACGACTTCTGGAATTCGTATTATAAAAAGATCAAAATGATGAAGTGTTTTGGTAGTAGTGAAAAGATAGTGGTTAGAAGGAGTGGGATTGGGATGACCACCTATCCACACTCAATATAACAAATTCTCTTCCTACATTCTTTGGTATTTCTTGCCCTCAACTTCGCCCTATCACAAAATGGGATAATAAACGGATAGGTCCTCGGCGAAAAAAGGAGAGTTAACCGGTTGTTCGATAAAGTAAAAGATCAGCGACCACCCAGTAACAATCGTGCCTCTCATTGGTCTGACATTTTCCTGAAGGAAAGCACATCCTCCTGCGTAGCACCATCGTTAGCTGCTTTTCTTGAAGGGTTGTGCGGTGGCCCAACCTTAAAATGGATCGCATTGTGGTCCAGGTGCCTGCCACGCCCTGGATAACTGCTTGCGCCTTTTGTGTGGTGCTCAAACTGCGAGAATGAGCCGCAGTAGCCATAATGGCAAATCAATGAAAAAAATGGGAAGGTATCTGAAGAATGCAATCAAATCAATGAAGACGAGACCTCAAATCAGCCAACTAAGAGGCGCTGTACATGGCAAGAATACTACGATTTGTGTGGAGCTTTTCTATGCGCCCAACTATCGATTCATGCTCATTTAATCTTACCATCCTTAAAAGTAGTTGTCAGTCATCGAATTGGATAGATCGTTTTTCCATCGGTTCGTAATAGCTAAAAATTTAGACGCGTAGCTCGAGTGAACTAGTTCCAAGAGGATTTGAAGTTTAATGCGAAGGCTCTCAGAAGGTTTGGAAACAATAATGGAGCCGGAAGACATACTTCTCGAAGATGAACGCATTCAACGACCAGCTCCAAAGGCACGCCGTTCACTTTCAAATTAGCAGTTTCAATTCGAATAGTACTTTTTTCAGAAGCTTCGCCATCCGAAAACCAACGAGGAAGCGGCTAGCTCCGGTAAGTTGTATTGCTTCCCGAAAAACCAAAAGAAAACAGTGGAAACAAACATTGCACATCGATAATTGGATCGAAACTGCCCAGTTCCCTAGAAGTCCTCCTCAACTTCGAATCAAAAAATCTGATCTCCTGTTCGACATGGCCGCAATGGATATGAGGCTCTGATCCTTCCGATAAATTGGAACTCAAAACCTTTTCTGCTCAATTAGCCACACCGCAAATGATGTCCCATGCCCCATGGAAGGCATTGAACACCAACCAGCCGCTGCGACTAAATGCCCATGAGACGTGGCGCGCCAAGCTTTTTATCTCCCGCCACCGTATACCAAACGATTTGAAATATTCGGAAGCACATATTAGAGAAATGCTAGTCGTTTTGAGAAGATGCATTGATCCGCCCTCGAAAGCGTCTTTCTATTTCGTGGAATCGTCTCGCAATTGGTGCGAGAATTCCGCTTTTGACAATGGACCTATACAACGTTCTCCTTCACAACTCACAAACAGGTAGTTGTTTAGTAGTGAAACCTTTCTACCCCATCCATCTACTGAACTTCTTTCCATACAATCCCTTAGTGCGGCTCGTTGTGGGATTGACCTTACCGAATGTGATGATGGTGGGTGAGGAGAGGTGATTAGTACGCTCCACCTCTCTATCCGTTTCCCACCATCCACCAAAAGCTCGACACCTTGCTCCATCTGCTCTCACTTACCACACTGCTGACGACTGGCGGGCGTCATGCGACTTCCCTCAACTGGCACATCAGGTAGGGAGGAATGAACCGATGACATTGATTAAGCCCATTGTGGGATTGTCCCATTGAGGGTTGGTCAGCTTAGCTTCAGTAGTACTAGTACGCATTCCTGAACCATCGGTGAGGCTTTTAATTTTCTCTCTTGGAGCTCTAGCTTCAATGCTATTTTGCATGAGCCTCTCAGAGTTGTGTGCCTATATATTCCATAGTCTTCTGGATGTTGATGAGTGCCATCAAAAATGTAGCTTCTACTCACGATACCTGCCCTGTTGAGCATGAAACAATGGGACAGAATACATAAAACATGTAAAACGCCCAGTTCGGCAACAATGCCGCACCGAGAGTTCAGCTATTTCTGCTAGCGCACACTAGGTAGCCAGCCTTATAATCTGCTCTGAATGTTCCCGATCTTCGGCTACAGCACTTTCGTCAGCACCGCTCTCCCTTCACGTCATTACTTCTGTGAGCTTATGAATTTAAGTCGCTAAATTCAAGCTGAAGGAATCATAGACTACACTCGAATAAGGTCTCCCCGCCTACCTGCTCAAAAAGCTCGTACTCGGCTTCCAACAGACCAGAGTTTTCCAATAATCGTCTAAAACATTGACCTACTATGTTGCGCCTTTAATAGACTTCGATTTATCATGATTTTCACCCTTTTAGAGATATTTGTGAATATTCCTGTGAACAGGTAATTATTACACTTGGAAAGCAACATCGAAACATGGTTCCGGACAAATTAAGAATATTTCTCAACGTATCAGCGAACGTTCAGACCTAATCGAAGTTTTTTTTCCAATTTCGAGTAATAGCATGTAATGAATTTCTGTCGCAGGTTCTGATCCTACCGAACTACTCGAATCGTCCGGATACGCGGCTCCAGCGCCTCACTACGTCACAGAGTTTGGAATGGATTATCCGCTCTCTTCACACATAAACAACAACACGTGAGCAATTTTGTTAAATTCGTTATTGTCCACAGCACTTCTAAGAAACCTACGGGAGGGCTGCCTTACCGCCTACTACATACTTCATTTCCATGGTGCACTCGGGGCTCATCTAAATGTAAGTCTTAAAAGTCAGAGCAGATTCTACTGTCAGATACCCTCTTTATCCTACTTCATTTGACTTCCCACTAGGCAGATAACAAGGTGAAATAATCGGTTCCTTTAAAGCTCTGAGTTATTGGGATCATTCAGGACTCTAATGTGTGTTGCTAGGGCCGATGGAATGTGCATATATCTTTAGAAGCTCCAGTGCAGTCCTTTTTTATTCCATTACTAAGAGCTGCTGTGAGGAATAACCAGTTTTGAGTAGTACTAGATCGCCAATTGTGCGCGCTACCGTAATCAATAGGTGAATCTTCGGCGATAGCGGTCATTTGTCATCCTTTCTCCTCACATCTTTCCGGCGGATGCTGCGCTTCTCCAGGAGACAAAATCTCATTTCCAAGCAACCATTTCGTGAAGTTAATGTCTCAACGTTTGCGATACTTCAAAAGCAGGTATTAGAAAAGGCCCTGAAGAAGAACAGAGAGAACATGTATTCACGCTAGCTCATTCAGATTCGGCCACGTAGAGGCCAGTTTAAGGTCGCCAGCTCAAAAAGAGTTGCTTGAGCTAGGATAACAGCACCAGGCAAAAATTATCTCAGGAAGTAAAAGCTCATCAGCTACACAGTTAATATGGAGGAGCGGGGGATTGAATGGAAGCAGTTTACCGGTTATGTTGAGGGAGTAGCGATGTTAGCTACCACTAAGTTCATAATAGACACGTCAATGTTGGGAGCAGTGATCGGAGACAGGGTGAAATCAGTTCAAGAGTTCCCAGGAAGACCCTCCCAGACTGTGTTCCTTGACGACAGACCTCTTCAAGGCTGATATTTGTCGTAAGCCCCACTGGCAACAGATATTACGAATGAAGCCTCAGAGGGCTGTGAAGAAAGCGAAAATGACAAACTTGTCAGACAGGTAGCTTACTGGGGTAGCAGAGTGGCAGAGTGGAATATTTGGAACAGGAAGAGGTGTGTTTCTATGGGACCGATTACTTGGCGACGACGGTCGTCTGGCCAACGGGAGCCTATGCGTGTCTCCAAGGCGATCTCTTTCGTGAGTTTTCCTCTCTCTCCTAACTCACTAATTCCTGATCCATTTATTGCTGTGTCCAGTCACTCAGAATAATGTTCCCCACCGACTATGGGAGAGGCTTCATTTCATACTTCTACACTTCCACTCTACCATTACCGACCAGTTGCTTTCTATTATGCTTGTCTCACAAGTCGTAGAGGATTTCGTCAAGATAGGAATTCGAGGGGTTCTTGCTTTCATCAATCCCAGTTTTGTAATGTGTTTCCATTACGTGGTTCTATCTCGAAGGTAAATCTTCTCTTAGCGGCTAATTGCCGCAGTCCTGTCCCGGGTGGCCAGGTGGTGTGGGCAGGCAACCTAAAGCCTCTACCAGGTCTCCCTTACGTCTCTTCTAATCACCTGCCCACACGCTCACGAGAAACGCTTCAGTGCCAAGTTGGCCAGTACAGCAATGGTTCTTTTCAGCACCACCACCTATGTCTACACTGACAACACGCAGTATAACAATTACTACCAGGTAATTTTCAAAGAGCCAGGACTTACAGAAAAAAGCGTCTCTCCGTAACTCTGTTTTTTTTCAGTATTCCGGGAATGTTCATTCGCCAACGCAGTCCTACATGCTGCATGGCCATGGTTCACAGTCCCCCGTCTCCGTAGAGGACGATAATTCGAGCGGACTCGGTGCTGCAACCAGAGCCTCGCCGGCGACTGTAAGTGCTTTTTGACTCTCGGATGCGCAGATGTGGATAGTGCGAGACCGAAAGGATATTAGGACTTCATTAGGGCAATCTGGACTGCTTGGGAATAATTGGTCGGCAGATCTGCACAGACCGAATTGCGGATCGTAAGCGGCAGATTAGGTGCCTCACCTGGTCAATTGTGGCCTGCGGTGAGCATTTATTGTTGCGCTTTTAACACAGATTGAATGCGCACGGTTCGCTGACGCTACAAATGATGTATTGACCCCCCAGACTACGTTTTTTTGCGATGGTGATAACCTCCTGGTTGGTCTGACCATGCTTGTTGTATGAGATTTTTTCTCCTTGCAGGAACATTCTATCCTTTCTTTCCACTGTACGAGTGCAAAAAGAAGTAGGTAGATTCAGTAGTTTCATAAAATTCAAAGTCCAAAGCACTTTTGCTGCCAGGGGTTAGGAAGGTTGGAGCCTTACATATACAGTTAGAGTCCAGTTCAGGGTTTTCAACTATTTCAGAGTCTCTAGCACATTCAAAGATGATTTTTCTCAGGTAGTGGAGGAGAGCTAGAGTTGTCTGGCGATCGCTCTCCTTACGGGCTCAATTTAATGCAATTTTCAGATACTTTTCCACTGAAAAAAGAAAGAAGCCTAATTATATCTCTCCTCCAAATAATCTGAGCTTATAGCAGGAAGTCAACTTTCATTGGGGCTGTATACCTGCTCCCTAGGAATATCGTGTACATGGGCTGCGTGATGATGTAGCATTTCATAATGAAGATGCAACAGGTGCAATATGCGTATAGTAATTACTGCCTTGGTGCCCAGCCAAAAAAGCCATATAGGACTCCGCACCTGTTTCATGTTTATGAGATCCGGAGGCGGCAGCCTTCAGCAGCTCCCGATCCAGGGCGCAAATGAGTGGAACATGGCTCTCTGGAAGACAACATTTGCCCGCAGCTGAATGACCGTAGTCCCCGCTTGGTTGCCATTGGCCAGCAACCTTATCGATTATGCAGACTTGGTGTCCGGCAGACGGGCACGCGAACGCGAGCATCGCGATAGTTTCCAAGATCAGTTTCAAGCAAACGACAGCGAAATATTGAGTTTGGGGGTTCATACGGGCAGGCCTGATGGTTGCAATTCATATTATATGTGAGGGAATAATCATGTGCAGTTGCGCTCCATAAAGACATTACTCCAGTCTGAATAACGCAACAAAGGATCTTCTTATGCTCTGATTTTCCCCCTTAATGTATTTTCCCCGAGAAAGCCTGCGTTAGGAACTACTTTCTCACCCTTTTCCCCTGTCTGCAGTGTTCGGCAGCACTTGTTGTCAAGCTCCGCGGAGTGTATTTGGGCCTTCCGGTGGTGGGCCATGGTCGCCGTAGCAACTGGCCCAAATCGCCTATTTCCACAAGTCTATACTGCCAACAACAACTTTTTCGCATGTTGTCATTCACTATGAGACACGACTTCCTCTCGGTCTTTTCGCTATAGCCAACCTAGTATTGTCATTACCTCTAGGATCCTCCACATCCCCTTTCTCTCCTTGAGCTTCGTCGACCCTTTGAATTTTGCTGCTGTCAAACCTGATCAATATTCATTCGAACAGGCAAGCGTAGTCTTCAGCGATGAAGCCGAAGCCAGTATGACACCTGATGAGTTCATACGTATTGAACTGACACCTGAGACCCGAATACACGTAGGTTTCAATGGTTTTTCTTGCGTGGGCTTCTGAGCATTCAGAAATCAAGCTCCCAGATTGAAGGAACCTAAGTTATGTCATTCTGGTAGAAGAGAGTAAAGCCGAGGCGTACATACTCTAAGGAGATTCACTTATGAACGCAGACTAACTGAGGTGATAAAAATCAGAAACCTTCTCAGTAAGCGAACCATCAAAATCATTCGGTTTGGTACAGACTGAATGTAGGAGTCGTGGGCTGCTCAGATTTCTCGAAAAAGCAGTTTATGGGAAGTCGCTATGGGACTGTTCAGGTTTCACGAAAGGAGTATTAACTATTATAGGGTATTGTATAAAAGGATAAAGTTTTTGGCACTAATCAATCCCATCTGAGGAATGCGCCCCTGCACTCGACCGACTTCCATTCAGAATCATAGTGGTGTAATGAGTGCGTATGTGGCCAATACAGTGACTTGCCTTGGCCAGCCGATGTACGAGTCAGTGCTATTATCTTCCAGATGAGTCTGGTGCCAAATTACCTGGCGCGGAGGGATGGAAGGCTTGGAGGGCCTAAGCAGGTATCGATCCGGGATTCGGATGGTATTGTATAATATATAGGAACTAGAGGGTGGACTTATTACGACCACTGTAGGGACCCGCAATACCTCAAGAACTTCTCCAGAATCAGTGTGTCTGCCATGATATCTTCTGACATGGAGAAACATTGTAGTGAGCATGACTATTTGCGAATCTCTGCAATTCACCGTCCAAACTTCATACGAGTTCGCTTCTGCGTTGAGACCATCTAGCGATTTTTCGGGTAAGCGAGCTATTCAACCTTTTGTCGAGAGAAAAAGCTGCTCAGAACAAATTTTCAACGTTGTCTGATAATTCGTCAAAATCTTCGGAGTGATTTTGGGATGGAATAAGATGAGGGTTCTGCTTTCTACCTATGCTGTCATCAATTCCCAACAAGAGTTTTCAGCGGAGTTAATATACTTAGTTTGGAGTGATAGAGGTATTGATTACTACATAAACTAACCTCCGCAAATTATTTTGCTAGCAGGCTAAATACACATTTAACGTAAACTACGATTTGCAATGATGTCAAGCATACAGCAAAACAACTTCAAATGATGATTTTTCGTCGTGCTCATTCCGTAATCTGATGGTTTTGAGCAGATGAAGGCTCGCAATAGTTGAGTATACGTTCAGGAAAACAATCGGAGTGTTCTAATACAAAAGAAATGAAGTAATTATCGGGCTGTCTCACACTAACATCTATTCCAGAGAGTCAGTAGTCGAAATTTGAAAAAAAAAACTCAGTTTGTACTAGTCTACCTACCTTATCCATACCAGGTGGTCCTCACTAGATGTGGCTCTTTTGTGGAAAAGTTTGAACCCCTTCCGACTAGTTGTGACCACGGCCCTGTGTGAAATAACAAACTTCTGGTAGTCTGTGGACCGCTCCATTAAATTACCCAGTTCTAGATACAATGGCTCCTGGACAACTACGAAACAGCGGACGGCACTTCCTTACCGCGATGTGCGCTCTATGACCATTATAAAAAGTGAGTTGCAGTAACGTATTTTTTTGTCTTTTACATCGACACCAGTACAATAGATGCCTCTTATTTGCCTGCGCTATTATCTCTTTCGAATGAACATTTGCTGAGATTACTTCAAACTGAATGTAAGCGTGGACAACGTTGCTATGGGTGACCAAAGGAGCTGTCTTTCTCTGCAACGCCCAGTGCAGCTGTTGTAAAGCAGAGCTGTGAATTATGAGCCAGGGATGCAAAGAAACCAACCGCATGGTGAAGAATACTATAACTGCGGATCGCGTACCCTCGAAGCAATCCTATGGAAACAGCCCGAAACTTTCTGTGGCCTCACATTTCCACGGAGCGGGTCACTTGTAGTGCCTGTCATCACTTTGAGCAGCGATTTGTTCAGGCGGGGCCAGCGACGTCTTTACTCGTCCGGGTCGCGAATCAGTTAGTTGGATCCTCTCAGCTCAGAAACATGAAGCAAACCATTTCTCCAGATAAAAGCTGGGAGCTCTGGATTTCGCTCTGCGCTAACGTGCGCCGGGAAACTCTGAGCATTGTCCCTTTCACAGAGCGCTGAATGGCGCTAATTCTTCCTGCGTCAAGCACAGGTTTCTGAGACGCAAGTCAAGGCAAGGATCGCAGAGTTGAAAAAAAGGCATAAATCCGATTTCTTTGAGATCTTCACTACACGTCAATGTTCTTCTTGCTGCCCACGCCTCCTGTTTCTTTCTAAAGCTAAGTCAATCGTCGTATCGACTCTTAACCCACGCATTCGTGGCTGTAGCACTCAGAGATGCTCGTACCTGCAGAGCGGAGAATATTCAAATAACGGACCTCCACTTCCACCAATTCCCATTCCAAGTGGAAAATGAGAATGGCACCGAAAGGTTCGGGCAAGATGGTATCACCGTGTTGAACCCCCTATACACGTTGACCAAGAATTCCTCGTAAAAGGCGAGATGCTTATCGGAATTTGATGTAGAACTCAGAGTAACTCATTATATTTTGAAAAGGATCACTTTACTAGCTCAAAGCTCTAGTTAACACTTGACTGCATCAAAGGCCTTCTTCGAATCGATGAAAACCAAACATGACGGCACCCCGTACTTTAGCCACACTCCCACTAGTCCTCGCGAATGTGTGGATATGAAGCGTCAGCGACTTGCGTGAGATTTTACCAACCAGATGCAGCAGACAGGTTGGGCGGTAGCTGTCAGTATTTGACGTACTGAATGCTCTTCAACGGCCTCTCTCATGTACAACACCACAGTCGTCCTGAACTTCTTTGAGGCTTGTCAATTTCGAAAGGGAAAGCCGAGGGTATGGCAAATCGGCCCTGCTTCAGGTGGTGAGTGAACAGGTGTACACGGTTGAAAAGACAAGAGTGGGAGTTCTAGATGATCTTACTCACTACCCGTCGAGTATCAGTGACTGTTCTATCAAGCACCTGGCCGAGCTTCAATGACTGTTGCTGGTGCTTCTCCCGGCTTCGGGGGGCTTCCACAGGAGCTTGTACTCATACGTTTTCAAATCTTCCTTTATCATTTCTCTAGATAGGCTCGCAAAATTAGCCGTTGTTGATTTCCTGCAGTTCTCGCGCCCTCCGCGCTGACGTATCCGGAAACTTCAGAGACGCTTCGTGATGACTTTTGAACTCTCCACTTTCCCAGCCCTATTGTGGAAATGATCGGCCAGCCAATCTCAGTTGCCGCTTTGTAAATCTTCAGTGGCCAATGTTTACTGACAATGATAACTCGAACCCGTGACCATGCGTATGTGAAGTGTGCCACTTGTCACTGCAACACCTTCGCCCTCATTGAATGAGTACAATCAGCTAGAACTCGTAAATGGCTTCTGATTTTTTCAAAACCCTTCATAAAGAACTAAGCTAGTAACTCTTTGAAAAGAACATTTTTGACACCTTCAGTAGACGAGACCATATTTGTGGAGGAAGAATACACGAAAATTTTTCCTCCATTTAAGATTTATTACTGCAGGTACGAAATGACTTATTCCTAGGCACTGTAACGAACATAAGCTGGATGCGGTGAATGCGGCATCTTTTGGGAAATTGATCCGATCTGTGTTCAATGGTCTGCGGACTAGACGGCTTGGTACTCGTGGCAACTCGAAGTACCACTATTATGGCATTCGTATCAAAGCAGACTCTCCACTAATGCAGAGCCACATTCCTGAACGATATTCGCCACACGAAGCATCGGCACCGATCTGTCGGCCGTAAGTTTTATATAGCAGTGTCGGTCCCTATCTTAGTTTCTCATAGAGACCATCATATTTATGAGTCCATCTTCACGTGTGATTAGCGGACTCACACTTTGCAGATCCCTCAAGCGTCCAAACACGGCGATGTCCATTCAACACAGTCGGCCAGCAAGCAGGTATGATTTTTGCATTTCAGCAACGAGAACAGCCTCCCAAGCACGTGCGTCCAGGTAGCTAGCTAAGCATTCTGCACTTATTTGTGGTGTGGGGCCTGAATCCTTCATGAGAACTTTTGAAAAGACCACAGAAAGTTAGTTTTTCGGAAGATAGTGTAAAGCTAATACAACATCTTACATTTTTAGGTAGTGTAAGTCTAATTTAGCATCTCATATTTTTATCACTGCGAGGAATATTACCAACCATAAGTGTGCTGCCTGCTCGACTTACGCTACTTTCTAGCAGCAGCTGAGATTAAATCCGAGTATGAATTACTGAGTATCTCCAGAAGAAGCAGAAGAACAGAAGTAAAGGCCCACATTCTTAAAATTGCTGATCTCGATACGCACTCTCCTTCGTTAATCTCGAGTGCAACTTATAGTAGGGTTGACAAGAAAGTTCTGCGACGAAAAATCGAAGCCTCAAAAATTTGTATGAACGCTGAGATAACGGTAGCTGAAGTGGTAAAGTACTGAGGCATTTCCCTGGCAAACAAACAAGGACACACGCATGAGCTTCCGCAGCATTACCGCCAATGAATGGACAACACCAGATTCGTACCATCACCTTCGTCCGGGCATTCCAAGGGAGAAACGCAGGTGTAGCGGCTTCAATTATCAGCAACCTATTGGATGCTAGCACTGTTCACTGATCAACAATCGATGGGACTGCGTTACTGCAGGAGATATTAGCTTTCGAAGTAACGCAAGCATCGTATCATTGTTTTCCGCGCTGTGAAAGGACCCATCCATCATGGATTGCTAAGCGTAGACCAGATAGTCACAGCTGTCTCCTAACCCTATGAACGCCAGTGTTTGGGCGATAAGAGAAAGACGGGCAAAACCTTGTTCGTGGTCCTTACAAGAAGACAGCGCACGTTGAAAGTTCGCTGTAAAATTTCAAAATTTCATCTACTCGCTTCGTGTTCATCAGTCGTACTTCCGGAACGTTGCCCCTTCTTACAGCCCCAGCACTGCGTTCTCAGGCGTCTCTTCATGGGAAAAAGTTCATAACTTAACGTGATCCAAAAACAATCAATCATTTCTCCGAATCACATCTTCATGACTTATTGATAAAAGGCATCAGTGATTAGCTCGAAGGATAGGAGAGGATCTTTCGTTGATCTCTGGTGAATACATTTCCAAAATGCGATTGACCTGGAAAATTTTGGAAACGAGTTCAAAGTGGCTTCCATTTTGTCGCAGGACTTCCTTGCCAACCTATAATAGAAGCTGTCCAAGGGGAAGGTGTCTTCATCCACACGCGTACACGCAATTAGTCAGAAATGTTTCTAAAGGAGTCATCAAAATACAGCAATATTTTCAGCAGTCCCGCACCTCGACAGTCGCCGAACGCGCCACCGCCCTCGGTTGTTAACGGCCACCATTCTAGAAGTGACGGTAGGAGACTTGGTCTTTCTCAACTATTTTGTCTGTGAGGCTTGTACAAGTAATCTCGGCTCTACAATAAATGGGATAAAAGAAATCATTAACCGTGCAAGCACTCGATGTATTAGCTTCCAACCAAATTTTCAACCTTTATTATTTCTCAGAAGTAGTTTTTCAAGCTACGTAGAAGTTTTTTGCTTGACGAGGTCTCCTTACTAGAGAACACGTTACTTCGACTCGAAAAATTCACCCAACCAAACTCTGAGTTCAGAAATTCGAAACCCATGCTAAGCAAGTTAAGATTCTCACAGTTCAGATCCTTTAACATCGAGTGAAGATGTTTTTCCAATTGTGACGTGGGAGGGCTCCATTTTCTTTTCCATTTCCTTTTTCGTTTAAACGAAACTCTCACACAAAAATCGTTCATTTTCGCTTCATCAAATTTTACTAGACGGTCAGATGCGCGTCCTTTGAGGTTTCCGTTCATGGAATTGAAATATGAACCTACTACCACGAGCTGGTCCTTCAATAACGCGCTCTCTTCACAAATAGCACAAGTGTTCCGAGCAGCTTCTGCCGCCATGAAACCTTTGTTGAGAGCAAAAAAAGAAACGGAAGTCAATTAAGTTCTTTTTTATCAACTTTGAATCCCATTTATGTCCACAACATTAACAGAAATAAACGCGGATGAGAGAACAAAAGATAGGTCACGACAGAGAAAAATATTCCCTCCAACTGACCTTGGAATTAAGGGGCATACGAAATGTTCACTTTTACAAAACAGCTGTATTTTGATATCCGACTTAATAGCTCATTGATTGTGAATCTGTCGTGTTCATTGCAGCATCGGAATTGGACCGACTGTCCCTCGGCAGTGGGGAAGTACCGTTCATCCAAACGCCACAATCTGACGGTTTGATTGAAGCTTTGCCAAAACTTGGGCTCGAACTAGCCCATGTCGTCATGTTTGTCAACGCCTACAACCATAACTGTTCGGTGAGTTCCGTTTTTGGTTGAAGAAGTATTTCCAAAGAACTCTAGCTTCCAAATATGAATCTCGCTCCATTCGTCCATCCAAACGTGCGGAATCAACAATTCTTTTAATTAATATTACTATACTGTATTGATGAAGTTGAATGCAGCTCATTCAGATCTTGGGCACAAATTCCTTGTAATCGCGTTGAATCAGTATACAGTCGCTTGACTAAGCTTGTCCCACTCCCTAAATCGGCAAATGCCCTCAAAACCCATCTTAGTGAAGATTCCAACGAAGGTCTACCGGACCACAATTCTTGATTATATTGAAATTTCGTGTGTATCTAGTTGTGCTTTTGTTTCTGTAGCCATTTGGCAACCACACATGCTTCACATGTAATAAATAAATAAGTAAATAAACGTTCACAATGGCTTCACCTGGAGGAATCCTCTACTCTTGAAAACTTTCATGGTTTCACGTTCACTGTTTCCTTTATAATCATGTCATTAACTTTGTCGTTGCTTTCATGAATGCTCACTATTTTCATAATATTTTTTCAGGAGGTCCTCTACTGCGTAAAGCAACTTCAATTTGAACACATTGAAGAGTACTGGGCTGCATTCTGGCAACCCGAAGACGATCTGGAAGATGAAGAGTTGGTTAACAGCGCTTTTCCGTTATATTTAATGAAATGCCAGTGGTTTTCAGCAAAACTCTCGGCCAGGCGCGCCTTTCTCAGCAACAACTCTTCTCGCTCTGCACCCTTCCACAAATTCAGCATTGGATTATCAGCTTGGACTTGGCTTTCTACCAAACTATCGTCGACATTCTTGTGCCTGATGTGCTGATGAGCAACATGTCTCGTAAGGGTCTAGAAGTCGGGTTCGGGTAAAGCCGTTACATAGCATTATCATTACAGCGCTTCTCACCCAGTCATGCCGAAACTTTGCAAAAAATGCCGAGCACTACTTGAAGAAGGCCATGCAAGGAGCTCCAGAGATCATTCAGAAGAAGAAGATCCAGGCCGTCAAGTACATGGCGCAAGGACTCAGAAGGTGTCGGTCAACTTGCTTCATTGATAGTCGTGCATTACGTGAAAAACTTCAGATACACTTCGTTGAACCATCTAGCCCAAGCTGCTCGTGCTGTGCTTCAGAAGCCAGATCAAGTTATGGCAATGTACAATGACTATATCAGGTAACCTCGGAATTCCCAGTCTCTCATTTGATTCCAAAAGCCTAATGAATTTTAGGGTTGACATGCAACAAGTGCAAGAACAAGCTGGTTGGGTAAGCGGATGTGATCCATTAATGGTTCACCACATACACAATGCTTTCAAAGACAACCTGCAGAAAATGGCACCAATGGAGGAATGGGCTGAATGGCTTGAAAGTATCGTAGATCAGGTAGGAAATTGCGCATATGTGAATAAAATATTAGATTATAACCAAAAAGTAATGCTGAACAAGAATTTGCTCAATTTTTTATGATTTTTAAGGAAAGTGGAGCGACTGACACGCTGGTTAGTTCCAGAATTTTCTTTTGGTTTCCAAAATAGAGAATGATGACATGGATTTTGAAATAACTTTACTTTTATTCACAACCTTGCATAGTTGTGAATAAAAGTAAAGTTGATGATAGAGTTTTTGGCGTTAATTAATCCGGTCTGAGGGATGCGCCCCCGCACTCGACTTCCATTCAGAATCGTAGTGGCGTAGAGTGCGTATGTGGTCGATACAACGACTTGCGGTGGCCAGCCGAAGTACGAGTCAGTGCTTTTATCCTCCCAGACAAGTCTGGTACCAATTCACCGACCCGGAGGGATGGAATAGTTGTGAATACTAAACTTCAAAGGAAGTCGTGTTCCAAATATGCCGGGGTTCTATCAGCAATTTCAGGTGCTACGAGCCCTTTGTTTCTGTGAAGACCGTCTAGCTTTCGAGACCAAGTGAACGTATCCAGAAATGAATATCAAACTTGATAAGCTATGTAAAACGGAAAAGCGAATGCAATTCTGAGAGAGTTAATAGAAAAAAACTGACGTTTTTTGATGCCCATATGAAGGTTTTTCCAACCAAATAGTAAAATTAAAAACAACGACACGAGTAGTGCTAGTGCTTAGCTACTTAGCTGTTCACTCGTATTGAGGTTTCAGATTCTTGCCAAGTACTACGACAAGCCCGTGCAGATTATCTCTGAGATAGGCAAGCAGTTTTTGCTGAATTGGAGCTGCTACACGTAAGTTGATTGAGGAGCATCCTCAAAATTATAACGTCAACTTATCGCCTTTAGTTCGATGTTGATCCGAGATCTAACACTTCGGTCAGCTGGATCGTTTGGGTCATTCCACTTAATTCGATTGCTTACCGACGAGTACATGGTGTACCTGGTTGAATCGCGCATCGCGAAAGCTGTCAATAGGGCCATGATTACTGTTATTAGTCAGGTATGTCCACATAACAGCAAGACGCTGGCTTTTTCGGATCTCCGTCCATTCAGTATAATTTGTTTTGTTAGCTGCTGATCATTGCAGTTGCGTTGCGAATGTGATGTGGTGTTGCTTCATTCAGCCATACACAGTATTTCCAAAATCTAAGTAGTTCATCGCAAAAATTTATGAGTTCGCTCGAGCTCGTGGTATCTACTGAGCCGTACTTAAGTGCATAAATTCTTAACATATTACACCTCTCAATATTCCTAAATTTCAGCCACTCACCAGGATACCGTTTCTGCTCTGAATTTGGCATTAAAATATATGACAACACAGAAGGCTCAGAGAGTTAATAAATGCAATAAGGGTACCATCCAGAAAGATCCATCGATGGCCATCAAATTATTTGCCAGAAGACCCACCATGACCCTGACCTATCAACAGTAGGATAAATACCAATACGGTCTATAGATTCCTCACGTTCAGAAGCCTTTACTAGGCTCATTTGCTAATCTATTAATCTGTCCGGCTCGAAGGCACATCTCAGAATAAAAGTAGTCCTGGGATTTCCTATTAGTAAATCTCCGCTCCCCCAAGCGTGCAAAGTTAGGCGCTGACATTCTGAAAAACGGTCGATAGGACGCAAAAGGCTCCAGCTCCGTCAGCGGCCACACCCGGAAGCGGCCCCGCTTTAAGTTCCCTGTAGAGGGTTCATCATTCATAGTAAGCACAAACATATGTTGAATCTGCAAGCAGCTAATTTTCCGGGCCATGGTGATCACACAGCGGCATTGAAAAGCAGTTTTCGGCAGTGTGGCTCTTATAGTTTACGCAATTCCACATGACTGAAATCTTGTCCGATCACCATTTTTGCCGGCGTGTGCTTGTTTACCCCAAAGCTCACTGAACTTACTAGTTCTGGAAATCTTCGAATTTCGCGCATACTGCTGACTTCCTCGCTTTTTTTCGCCATCGATGAACTATTATCAAACTTAAAACCGTTGCCTTGGAATAATTGTGAAAGGTGTCTCTGAGCCGTCATTATTTCTTATAGCCAAGCGACTATCCATTGTTCGATGATGCTTTGCCGCCTCTTCCATCGATGTCTCTCAGTCAGCAGTACATCATTTCGAATAAGCAATCGGAGCACATTTATGAACAAAAGGTGGGAAGTGTTCCGTTATACACGCGTTGTGGTTGCCTCAGCGATTAGTAGAAAATAGCTGGTTCCAGTTCACCCAACAACGTTCGATCGACAGTAGGCAGGTGCCATCAATCGGGAATGGTAGGCAGTTTGCGAAATTGAAATTGAACGTTACCTTAAATCCACTTGTTTGCAGATATACTTGAAGTTGGATCAAAACCGATGCTTATCTAGGCTCCCATTTATCGGTTTCTATCAGATCTCAGAAGTTTTCATTTCATCTCATTCATCCTTATTGGACATAGTCATAGTGAGACTGTGGAACAACCTTTGTGAATATCTCGTAGAATATTGTGAATGTCTTGTCCCTTGTTTTGCTATAATAAGCAAACGCCTCCAGTTACATTTGTGTGCTCTCCTCATACATTTATTTTGCAACAAGTCAGACTTCAGAGTCTCGTGAACGTGTGATGCAGTAACTTCCACCCCAGTGCACCACTACTCACCCTTGAGCATCACCCAAGGTACCTTTTTGGTGCGTCGTATATGTGGCGGGTGTTTGGGGGCGCTTGCGTGTCGTCAGATTACTGCTTAACCGTTCATGAGACTTTGAAATCCGTCTTGTTAATTTGCATGGTTATGGAGCATGTTGAAATATTGCGTACAAGAGTGTAGCAAAATGTCTGTGATATTCTCTTTACCAGCTTGTACAAATATGCTTCTGTTTTACTGTATTAATTTCAAACGAGAATACTTTCAGCCCTCACACATAAATTCTAATCCTTGATGTCTTTTCTACTGTTCGAGATTATTTTTCAACTTCCCTGTGAATTCACCATGCTACTCGTTGACGCGTGAACTCGTGATGTTGCCGCATGGCAGTACGACGGTCACTGTCTTCTGTATATACGTATATGTATCTCTGGTAGCACTGTAACCGAAAAACGCTCCGTCATGCTGCAGTGACCCCAAGTGGGGGATACAGTGCGTTCCATAAGTGTAAGATTACCCTCCAATTTGGTATTCAAAGGATAAGCAGCCAAGCACATATCTTTCTGACATCACCATTAGATTCATCAGCCTCGATAACCCCCCGAAACCTGCTTTGGTCAGCTCAAGTTCTATATTAACATTTATATAGATTATTTTAGATTATTTTGCCGTTTCATAAGTATAGGATCACCACGCGAAGGTTTCGAAATCAAGTGCAGCAGAATTTGCACTTGGAATGATCTGTATAGGAGAGATGTGTCGCAAATATGTTTGGAAGCAATATGCACTTTGCCTCGCGGAGGTGATCTTCCTTTAGAAGAAAAAGCACAAAATCGAAATTTGCGTGATACAGGGCTCAGTACGAGAGTAGGAGGAGAGTCGTGAGATCCCTCAGCTCCGTTCAAAGATATTTAAAGACTGCGGAGTCCCCCACGAGGACAGGATGCCCGCGCAAGCTAACCGCGAACGATGAGAGGAGAATACTAAGAAGTATTTCGGACAGAACCTTGTCGTTGAACAAAGTACGATCGGAGTTGGGTCTCTCGGTGTCCAAAAGTAGTGAATGGGGAGCCGTGAAAAAATAGCGGCAGATTGTGAGGGCAGCAATGAAGAGGTCTCCGTTGCCCACCAACTACCACAGGAAGGCACGAGTTGAATTTGCGAAGTTGAATTTGGGATGAGATTGGACGAAAGTCAGCCTGCTTTACCGATTAGCCATACAGTCCAATATTCTCGTTCAGGTCGTTTTTTTTTATGAAAAGAAAGTTGTTTTAGGAAGCCCCAATGGTTACAGCTACTGATGATGATTTTCGAGAAAAGCCGATCAAATCTAATCGTCACAATTTTGAGGAGGAAGTGTCATGGTACAGGGTGCCTCCTGCAAAGATGTCAGGATGGAGCTTGCTCTCGTGACCTCTAAAATGAGCTCCAAGGATTTTGACGAAGTTTTACAATGGCATCCAGTGCCATTTCTGTGCCGGCACCGTGGTCTTAATCACGTTTTTCAACAAGACAGTGCTGCGATTCACGTCAGCCATTCCACGAAATATTGTTTTTTTTTCAAAAATTTTGAAGCTCTGACTTGGCCAGCTTGCAGCCACGATCTGATCTGATCCGACCCGATGAAGAATCTCTAAGGCATCATTATAGAAAAATGCATGCAAGCAACCGTAAGCTCCAGACGATAGAAGAGCCCAAGCAGGCAGTACTTGAATCTTGGAATGAAATCTTCTTGGATGTCTTTCCAAACATTGTTTGGAGTATGCCATGTAGGCTATTCGATAGTTAGCTAGAACAAGGAAGACCCATCGAGTACTAAATGTTTTTTTGTCGTTATAATTGTGTTTTTTTCAAATTCTCAAAGCGATATTATGCTCATGAAACGGCGCAAAGTTCTAAAAGTTTTTTATGAAAGTGTTGTTGTAGAAGTTGATTCGAAAAATGCTCGTGCGTCGGGGCTATTCAGGGTGGTGAATTCCAGGGCTGATAGTATTGCTTAAAATTTGTCTGCTTGGCTGCTTATTCTGCAAACACCAATTTTGAGGGTGATCTTATACTTATGAAACGCACTGTAGTTTTTTGGAGCCACTTAATTACGTTAGAGCGTGATGAGTACTTTTTTATGGAATACTAGCACCCAGAAAAAAGATAGCACGTCCTTCTTTAATGGTAAGTTCGCTTCCGATTCTTCTCTCCAGGCGAAATCATGAAGAGCTTCGGTGGCAGCTTAAAAATGACGGCAAAATAGCTTTTGATCGCTTATTTTTTTTNTTTTTTTTGCTTAAAATCGTAGCGGTTGAAATTCTCCTCAGAAAAAAGTAACTCTGTATTCCTCGATCATTACTGAATTCACCCTGCGAGCAGCTCACTTCTAATGAAGGTGCAAGCAAGCTGTAACGTCCGTGTTTTTGATGCGTTTCCAAACTGGAACGTTATTAGTATAGGACCGCATGCATTTGCTATAAACTCAAATTCCGTCCTGCGGAACAAATCGTCTATCTACAATACCTGTGATCAGCGTTAGAAGAGATGCAATTTTAATCTGAACTTCGCCTGCAAAACATCGATATTCGAGAACAATGCGCCACTTGATTTTTCGTATGAGACTCATGAAGCAATAAGCAGATTTGCGCTTTAATTGGAAGAAAATTTGTACAGCTCCACAACTCAACTCTACAGAATGTAGGGCTGAAGTTATACTTGTTGCTGTGAACTTATCAGATCCGCGTGCACATGTTCACGGTGACCGCTTGTAGTAGAGCCTAGCCTCCGAAAATTTTTCAGTCGAAACGGTGCCATTTTGTTCAGAATCAGTGAAGCTGTGAAGCGCAATCCCCTTCGGTCCTGGAGGAAGGTGAGTCGGTAACTTCACGCAACACACTGACGGTGAGGTGTTTTGCTATTTCTGCTGCGCTGAATCAATTCTTATGAGCTGACGCCTCGTAGGGGCATCGATAGATGCTTTTTTGGCGACTTGCAGATCTGTTTGTATACTGCATGCTAACTAGACCAAGATTTTGCCTTAATTGGCTGAGTATGAAAGTATGTGAAAGGCTTCGCTTTCAAAAAAGGTTTTGTGCCGACTTTATGATAACATGACTGACTATACGGAGTTTTCATATGTATCTATCTAGCCCGTGTCAGAGCTTGGTAAGCTGCTGGTATCTAACATATGAGAACAGTTATATATAAGCCCCATTTTCCTGAGCTTGTATAAGCCAACAATACTTTAGCGTTGGGCAGGGCTGCTTAGGAAAGAGGCCGCTAAAACCCAGGGATCATAACAAGTTCCCAAAATGGAGGAGGGCCACCTAACAATTCGATCTTTGTTTTCAATGCAACCTGCATTGGAAGTGTACATTTGAGATCAGATGATGTTACCTGCACCAGAAGCGTGAGCGTTGCAGGTAGGTCATACACCGTTGGCCATGATCTATCTCGCCTCGACATCTCTGTTGCCTCCTCCAAAAACAAGCCCGATGATAGCGTTTCACATGGCACCTGAAAAACTATAGAAAGTGCCGTGCTCCCACTTAAGTGGTTTTCGGTGATTTCAACGTTAAGAGTCGCCCAAAGTACGATCAGTGTTCCCTTCAGATTAACTTGAATATTATGAGTAGGTAGTCAGAGTTAAGCATGGGGACCAAAACCCCTCATTATAATGCGCAGACAGGGAGACCTTCGACTTAAAAAACAAGGTCTCAAATTCGTCGTTGACTGGCTCTATGGCGCTTCATTCATAGAGCTATGGAACACTTCAGTTGTCGACACTATCGACCAATAATACAGGGTGTCCCAAAATTATGGACGCCGAAACTGAAAATTTTCCCTTGGCAAAGTTGCCCATTCATTTCAATGGTGTTGAATGAACCCATAGGTAGGTTTTCTTGCAACCCGCATAGTTACCTGGGTAAGATTCCTAGTAACTTTGAGATAATGAAGGCTGATCCAATGCGACCCGCAGTAATTCGCATGCACAAGGCAGGGGCGTCAAGAAAGGACGTAGCTAAATTTCTTGAAATTCAAATGCCATTCACAGAAAACCATCAAACGATTCAGCATAATTCAGCCCGGAAGAGGAAGAAAGTTTGATGTTTCCAATGATAGGATCATCAAAGCAAACCGCTCGAGAGTGGATCGCAACCCTCGGCGGTCCATCGGAGGAGTGACCGGAGAGCTAGGTATATCGAAGTCTTTGGTGGGACGTATTGTTGAGGAGAAGCTTCATTGCCGTTCCTATCGTTTACAAAAGTGTCACTTCATTCTCGAAGAAAATAGGCATCGTAGAGTCGAACAATGCAGATGACCCGCTTCAGTGGTGACATGCACCTCTTCATCGTTTTCTGCGACGAGAAAATTTCTACGGTTGAGCTAGTTCTCAACCGCCAAAATGACCGTCTCTGTCGCGAGGAAAAATATTTGGAAGAACAGCTAAGCCTGCTTCAGTGATGGTTTGGGAGGAAGCACGACCACCAGTAGGACACCTTTGGTTTTTGTCGATGCAGGCGTGGAAATCAATGAAGACGTTCACCTAAAAAACGTACTGATGGACGTTTTGAAGTCCTGGTCCGATTCCCACTTCGAAAACAACCCGTGGTTTTCAGCAGGGCAGCGCTCCGACCAACAGAGCTAAGTTCTTCCAGAAGTGGTGCCGACGAGTGTTGACCGACTTCATTGGCGCCGAGAAATGGCCACCCTGCTCCCCAAACCTCATCTACTTGACTTCTCCTCGTGGGATTAGAAGGAAATCTGGTTTTCACCCTAATCTGAAGTCGTTGGGAGCAGTACCAAAGAAAGCCCGAGAAGATATAAGTAAAGAAGATTACCTGCGTGCCACGTACGACGAATTTAAGAATAGGCTTCAAGGTTGTATTTGTATCGATGGAGTATATTTTGAAATTCAGTTGTAGGTTATAGTTGTACATAACCTACAACTAAATACATAGTGTACATAATGTAAGTAAATGTGTGTCATACGCAGTCATTCGCTGCTTAAACTTAAAATACATTTCTTTGAATAGGCGCCCATAATTTCGCGACATCCTGTACACATGGAGCGTTGAGCACCTCCGTAACAGTTTCAGGAGAGCAGAGTTTTGAAGCTACTAAGAGAGGTATTTTCTCAAAAACTAGATAGTCGTCAGTCATCATGGAGAAAGGCTCGTGCTGCAGGAGTATCGTGCTTTAAAATCTGTTTCAATGCATTCTGCATGGCTTCCCATGCTCCAACCAGTGCCAAGGTCCGAGCAAGCTATGCAAATTCGAAAGTAAGATGAAGAACAGTTTTGACTGGAGCCGGTCAGGCTATGAACAACGTTGATGATGTTTGCCAGCACTTCGCTACCACACAACCGAGGTCATATTTCTGTAGTGCTTTATCCGTTGATGTCAAGCACAATTAGTTACTGCGGTTTCTTTTGCGAGGAATAGGGTCATCTAAAAAATTCTGCCTCAATCTTTCATCAGTCGAGTGTGCCTCTTCATCTAGTAGATCAAGAGTTTTTTCCCAATGTCCGACACACAATTTTCTTTGACAAAGTATGATTAGTCGTTTTCCTCCTCGTCAAAATGCTGGCAATGTGTTGTCGAATGTCAATGTGATAACTCCGTAATGAGAAGGTGATCGATTGGGAAAAACTCGAAGTCGTATATGAGGACACTAAGCACACATTATACAACTTTCAAAATGATGCTGCACCAGATAGAAAAGAGTCATGCAAGCATTTTGAATCAAGCTCTCGCCCGGTTTTTCAGCGGCGCTTTCAGAAACGCCATGCCTCATTTGGAAAGGAAAAGTTTATAAGTGTAAATCGAGGTCAAGCGGTTTCATCACCTCCGTTTTGTACAATGTCGTTATGAAAACGCCAGTCGGTCTTCGCACACTAACACGTGCGTCGCAACAAAGAAAGCCTCAGGCAGTAATAAATTTTACTATGTGAGTTCCACCCTCGATAAGGCTCTTTTGTTTGATTTGCTGACCTTCTAACTTTCGCCCATTTTCCCCTAAGTCAGGGTTTTTCGGTGCAAAATTATGAACTTGCCCGGGACTGCTATTTACACCATCTCCGCTTTGCGGGCGACATCGTGATCATAAGGCCAAACATCGAGCAAATGCTAGCTGAATACGGAACGCTGGTGGAAAGATCGGCGATGACTGAAACTAACGAAAACGATGTTCATGCGAAACGGAACCTGATGCTCTTTTGAAGATGAACGGAAGAAATATCTCTGCATGCTTATGCGTGAAGAGCCGAGCCAGGATTTTGACAATGAGTGGCGGATGGATCTTTGGATGTTCTGATTTGATCCTATTGGGACCAGGTGCCGTACAAATATTCATCGACGTGATGGAAATTTCGAATTTCAGAAGGGGAACTGATGGGACGACATATACATCTTGCCTAAGATGCTAGATGGACAGGTAGAGGTGGCTCTTGAAGATATCAAAGTCGAAGCGTGGATGACCTTCTCCATTGCCAATCGAGATGCAGCAGTCAGAGAAGATTCGGAGCCTTATTGATTCCATAACTACGGGGTTCCGATGGGCTTTGCGAACGTCAGTTCCAGTCTCGACGGGTTCGGAAACAGCCTGAACCCTGAAAACAGAGGTCTCCTGGTCTCTCCGAGACTCTCTACTATCCTGGCGCTATCGTAAAGATGTTTGACGACCGATTGCATTCTTGATCGGCATTGTCGCTAACGGAATCTTCCCATGAACTCGCAAGTGAAGCGAAGTAATCCCAGTTGAAACATCCTCGAGACTTTGTTTCCTGAAATTTGCAGTTTTCTCTCCACGCAATGAAAAGCAGAATCTAGCGCAGAGATTATGGTCTGACCCCGTGTAGAACTTCGGGACAACAACGACGTCAGTCAGGCAAAACTTTCGACAATAGGTGATGTGGAATATTTCATTATGGAGCTGTTCACCAGTTGACTCACATGGCCATCGCAAATGGGAATACTTCTAGAACTGCGACTTATTATGAGTAAGTTGGGTCGAGAGAAAAACAGCCTCTCACCCTGCTCATTTTTTCCCGTGTGAAAGTGAGTTTTTCTCTTCCCCAACCAACTGTGGCACGCGGGCTCTTGCCGAATGTCGTTCAAACTCAGAATTGGGTAATCAAACCTTTATATGTATAGGCAAGAATAAAACCAATATCCTGAAGTGAAATACCACTATCGCTACGAAAAAGAGAAACGATCACTTTAACACGAAGACAAGACGAGTGGGGAAAAAAGCCTTTCTCAACTGATCACGAAGAAAGACGAGGACTTCTCTGAAGGCAAAGAGAAAGGGAAAAAGTACGATCTCGATACGTTCGCAGGCTTTTTATACAGGATCTCCGCCGTTGAAAACATTCTGTAAGGGGCAACATTTGCATCGCGAGATTATGAAAAATCTTGCTGGTTCTTAAAATAGCTCAGCTTCGAAACATTTGAGGAATCGCAACCCCTCCGCAACACTCCGCGCCACCAGGAAGTTCCTTTTACAAGTTCCCATGAATTAAATTTCGCTTTACTTGTGGGGTACATCTTAATTGCTACGCATGTTTCTCCTGACGCAGCTAATCGCTAGACTCCTTCATCTCCCGAAACTCATATATTGTTACAAAGGGACTCTTATATAGGCTTTTGGCGAACAGTAATATTACAATGGGAAGGCAAATCGAATATATGCAGAAATATGCACAAAGAATGCGATCTGCGATGCAAAATGGTTGAACGATGGGATCTTTCGTAATACCAGGTAAACAGCTTATTGCGAAATAATCAAACGTCACGTCATTTTTAAGATAGAGAATTAGCAGAATGTCGAAACAGAATGGATGAACGTCGTGGTATACCAAGACATCTCCAATTCTTCAATGAAATATCTGGAAGCTCACAGACAGCTGAGTGGTGACCTCTTCACTTGCAGTAGAAGTAAGGAACTCGAATTTCCAGCAGAGCCGGCTTTTCTCGCATTGAACGTCCAGACAATTACGGTATGGTACTTTCGTTATGACGAACTGTTTCCTTTTGAATCCCGTCTGAAGCTTGTTGCTAGGGTCAGAGGAGTAGTGGCGTCTTTCACTTGACAGAAAGCAAAAGGCATGACTTTCTCTCTCGGACGATAAATGGATCCTGGATTTTCCTATGAATTTCAGGACTCGGCTGCTCTTTTCGTATTCTTCTTCAGCGACCTCCACCTCCACATTCGTTTTTAGTTTCCAAATCTAATAGGGCTCTTCGTCGAGGGGTGCCTCCGCGGCCGCGGAAATGTTGCAGAGTGGTGGCGCTCCTTGACGAGCCTACGCTATCTGATCAATATCAGCTCGTAGCTCTTTGATCGACTCATCGAGCAATTTCGGAGCGTCGGACATCTTTTTATTGTCACGTCTTTATTGTGCCCTGTCCTCAGCTACGCAGTCTGATCGCAACTGTCGCCAATTGTAGAAAAACCCCCTTGTAGGTGGTCCTTGAGAATGAGCTCGACGCGGTTCGGCTCAATAGGCAGATCTTCTTTCTCGATTGAAGTATTTTTAGGGAATGTTCATTTTCGCACTTCACGCACTGGACAATGTTGCTTTTGTCGCAATGAGGAGGGAACCGTCGCGTACAACAGTCGCAAGCGTCTGATCGAAAATTGTAAGGTTCGACAGTCCTCGATTTTCAGTACTGTGATCTAAGCATCACTTTCAAGCTCACTATAAGACACACTATTATAATAAAAGATATCGACTTCCTAGAAGATTTTCTGTTGTAAGTTGTCGAAAAATTCTACGAAATTAATGACATTCTGGTAGTTAGTGACGATGTCACCGCTACTCCGGCTTCGGTAGCGGTGGTAGTGCGGATTTGGAAAGTTTCAGTTTTTTTTTCAAGCGTATGTAGTGTTTGCGTCGGCCATCTATATCTAAGAAAAGAAATAAAAAACATCAGTTGAGTATTGAATGAAACAACGGCAGTTNTTATTCGAAAGTGATTTTCTCGCATTCTTCCCACTTTTGCCAACTCGTAGAGGGTTTTCCACAAAAAGCGTTAAATTTCAGTGGAACCAAAAAAGGCGTACTATAATTCTTAGAATGAGAGCTATTTTGCTTAGCAGAAATAGATATGTGAATGTGATTGCAACTAAGCTACGATTGCAACTGCGCTACGATATAGAAGAACTACCGTTTTTCCTCATGGAAAAAGAGTATCGACGATATGCGAAAGATCTGGGAATTGTAACGAACAAAAAAGAGCTTTCCTCTTGTTGTATCGTGTCTAAATGGAATCATCATAGTTCTACGAATTTTAGCAATTCCGTTAGTAAAAAATGCGATGTCTCTGCACAGTGCAGGAAACAGATGATTACAGTTCTTACTGAATTCTGTGGAAGTTAGATTTTAGTTTTCGCACCAATAGGAGAGCAGGTAGTTAAAAAGGATTCGCGATCGCATCTAACTTCTCCGAAGGTCTCTTCTGGGGATTTGCATGAAATAATCACTTCTGCTCCCTTATTACATCGGTAGCATCCTTTTGTTAGCGTATTATCTGCCAAGCAACTCTATTTATCAGCATCTTGGTTTAACTGATTCACAGAAGCCCGGTAGTTAGAATCCGATGAAACTGCTTCTTTTGTATAAGCCACAGCCTGAGACAGGTTACTCTGAGTCGCATGGGTCCCATCCTCGTGGGGATTTTTCCTGCGATGTCTGAAAAGGCTTGACTAATAGACGAAGAATCGCAATTACATCGAATCTTATTTTCTGCTGGGTTGCATCTGCAGTTATTACGGANAAGTACTGGAATTTCGTTAATTCGCCATAAAATGGCTACCTTTCCATTTGAGAGGAACTGCTGGTTTGGTAAATACCTTCAGTGGTGGTAATGTTAAGGAATTCATTGTTATTCTGTGGTGTCCTATGGCTGTGTTGACATTGGAAGAAATCGAAATAATATATTGTTCTATTGCTTTATCGCTTTTCGCGATCGCAATGTCTATCTTAGCTGTTGGTTGCCTTCGGAAGCAGTTCAATGGTTCGTAGACATCTTCATCTTTGGGAACTGCGTCCACTAGAACAAACAACAAGAACGTGGTAGAAAGCATCGGCAACATAGCCCTCTGCATGATTTCATGCAGCTTTTTTTCCGGATAATTGCTAGCTTCTTGCAAGCCCTCTATGATCCAAGATCATCAGGTGCAATCTTGCTGCATCTGTCTCCCTTGCACCTTCCCACCAGGGGCATCGCATAGACTCGCATCGCCTCTATCTTGACGATGCGAGTGAAACTGACAGTTTGGTGATCGCAGTGAAGATAGAACCGTTCAGCGGATTTTTAAGCTGAATATGGGAGCACTGTTTGCATAAAAATGCAGACAAGCTTCCTGTTTGAAGGAGTTGATTCTCAAAATGTCGGATATATGAATACTACAGAATTCTTGGTAAGAAGTTGAAGTGCAAACGTTCGAGATGACAGGAAAAGGTTCACATCTTGACAACCTTTAGTGAAAACTGTTCTCATTGAGAGGACCGCAAGACTCGCAAGAATCGCAATAGCTTCGGCCAATCGTCTCAGTGGTCAATGGTCGTTCAATATCAGAGAAGTAGGCTTACCCACCGTCACTGATACGTATAGCAAATCATAGATAATGGCAACAACTGAGTAAATGACTAGGTTCAGGCACATCAACTCTTCTGACGGTCATGATTTTAGATTAAAAGGCGTAGCGTTTCAGAGTAGGCACTATATGGTTTTGCAAAGATCGAGCGCTTGGCACTTCGTTACAATGGAGGAGGAAAGTGTGAAGACCCGTATGGCTTATAAGAATTTATCAGTAAAACAGCCTCAGCGCAAGGATAAATACATGTTGTGAATACAGAACAACAAACAGACAAGAATAGGTAACACAAGATGGCACAATTGGGTAGTCGAATAGGATCCATTGAGTCTTTCAAAGGGCTGCAGCCGGAAGAGGAAGACGTCCTGGGTCAGAGGCCATTAATGCGAGCCGCCAATCCTTGTCCTCTCGCCTGTCTCGAATACCAGCACATCCGTTGTTCTCTGCGGAGCCTGTAATCAGTGCTTTCATCTAGGAATTCTATCGGTCACGGCCTGCTCCCACACTCGACCCATTGCCGTACCCTGCTTGACCCTTACACCTCCCCTTACTATAAACACGTCCGTCTTCGGACGTGAGTAGCGTGGGGACCATACGGCCAGAGCGAAAAAAGAAAAAAGAAGAAGTGCTTACAACAATAGAAAAATACTCACCATAGGGAAACTGGAGCCTTTTCGAAAAGGTCAGGGAGTCTGGCTGTGCTGACGATTGTATGCGAGTTCTCGGCCTACTGGGTCAAGCGTCTCCAGCTGCGGAGTGTGCGTAGGGTTCGAGCGTATCCTAAGATGAACTGTGCGTGACGACATCTAGTGAGTGCGACGTTCATTCGTCTCGGTTCATACAAGAAGTCTCTTGAGGTCGGGGAGACGTTCGTGCGTAAAGTAAGAACGATGACGATGTCCATTTCACGGTCCTGGACGGAATCCACTGTGTTCAGGACTATCCCGTGCTGAGTCGCGCAATTGGACAGAAGTTGTTGCTGAGCCTTATAAAATGTCACAGTTGCGACAGACCATGGAAACATATTCAATGCCAGTAATTGACGGACGATGTGCTGACAGCATTCCGCTTCATCCTCTTTACGATGCGAGCCAGACAAAGAGATCTGCTATCGTCCTACTATGTTGACGAACACCAATGGTAGATCGGGATGAGGTAGTCGGATTATTTTAGTCATAAGACGACGTTCGCTAGCCCGTGTTCCACTGGTCAGAGTCCCGTTGTAGAAGAGGTAGCAGGGCAAGCATTTAACGACGGATGGGCTCTGAAAGTTGTGGTGAGTGCGGCTGTCGGGCACGGCAAGGCAGAGTTGCGTCCATTGGATAAGAGGAAACACCGCACGTAAGGCTCCAGTTGGTGAGGGCCACCAATGTATATCTGTCTTGCATAAGGGAAGCGCGCTGCGATGGCGACGAAAGCCGATTCTGAAACTTGAGACGCCTGCTTGACGATCAGAACCGTTCAGCCGGTGAACAGTCGGTCAAACACCCCCCCCCCCTTGAGCCGTNGATTAAAAGGCGTAGCGTTTCAGAGTAGGCACTATATGTTTTTGCAAAGATCGAGCGCTCGGCACTTCGTTACAATGGAGGAGGAAAGTGTGAAGACCCGTATGGCCTATAAGAATTTATCAGTAAAACAGCCCCAGCGCAAGGATAAATACATGTTGTGAATACAGAACAA
>UZAF01016244.1:21270-40710 GCA_900617895.1 Haemonchus placei | reverse complement strand
ATTTTCGCGCGATTATTTTCTAGAACTTTCGACGTGGCTTAACTCAACAGCAATGCATGGATGAACTTGGTTCAATTTTTGGGGATGAAGCTCCATCCGGGACCAGTGTTTATCGGTGGTACAGTGAGGTCGTAGTTCACTCGAAGACGAATGTCGCGGAAGTCGTCCAAAATCAGTTGTCGTTCCGGAAAAGGTTGATACTGTGCACAAACTAATAGGGCAAGATCGTCATGTGACCTATCGTGAGATTGAGGCAACCTTAAGCACTAGTGGGACTAGCTTACATTCAATTTTGCATGAACATTCGACTGTAAAAAAATTTGTTGGCGTTGGACCCCACGCCACGACAATGCGAGCTCCAACACATCGGCTCAAACAACCGCATTTTTGAGCACTCAAAACAACGATTTGACAGGTCGTCGGCCATGTATTCCCCGGGTGACTTCTTCTCATCCCGTACGTAAAAAAATGAGAGTTCAACGTTTTTCGACACCTGAAGAAGCCGTTGATGCGTTCAGATTGCATGTTTTAGAGTTACCTTAATCAGAGTGGCAAAAGTGCTTCGAAAATTGGTTCGAGCCCATACAAAAGTGTATAGATCTTAATGTGGAGATTTTTGAAAGGCAGTCAAGCGATTTTCAATGAATAGTATTTGTTCCTGTTCTCAAATCCCGAAATATAAAAGGCAACCTACGTACTGCTCTCGAGTTCCCACTGTGATCCAGTTTTGCTTGAGCGTGTTTCGCACTTGACTACTCTTTCTAACAGTCAAGTTGTTTTTGTCCATTAGCAGCAGACGAGACCGCAGCAATACCATTTTTCGGTATGGTTCGGCAATAACCCGATAAAAGTACGCTATGTATAGCCATTTCTCAAAAGTCACAAGCAGTTCCCCCTGTTTGTGTTTTCAGGTGAAGAATCTTGAGATCTTGAGCTCGACGATATCTAGAGTATAGCTTGCTATCGGTTGGGTTGGTGTTGACGATAAGAGGAGGAAGAGAAATTTTTAAAAAATGCCCGCAGTTTCCCATTCACCTAAGGACAAGCTTACAGTGGGCACTGGTTCTGCATCGTAATGATCAACAGGGTGTAGCATGATTTAATTCGATACCTCGATATATAGTACACCTCGAAAAGGTCCAAGTACCGCTGCGTTCAACAGGAAATTGAGGAAGCCTTGTAAGAGATGCAAAAATTCTAGATTTTCAAGTCTGGAAAGTGTTCGGATGTGGTGTTTCTTATGGTGCGTTTTCTGCCTTATTACTGTCCAAGTTTGCAACCGGTTTGCCTTCTATGTTCGCTACTGTAGCGCACCTCAGTGTGTACATTAAATGAATAATTGAATATATCTGGTGTGCCTTGAAATGATATATTTTTTTGGGAATTCTAAAGCGAAGCATTGATTTGAGTGGTCTGGAAACTCATCGACTTAACCAGAAACGAAGGCACTGCAATGACAGTCGAGGGGCCACCAGGGCCAAACTCTACTTATTCCTGTCGGACAACCAGCCGAAGAATAAGTCCTTAGCCACGCTAAACATTCCAAATACAGGGTACGGCTATGATCAAAATCGGGTACTTCCTCAGCTTCGCGACTCTTGACTAGCCATTAAGCACAGAAATGGAGGCCGTGATAATCGCTTCACATATAGGCCATATTCGCCATATTCGTAAACGTGCAAATTCCACGTACTGCTCAAAAGGCGCAAGAAAGCAAAAACAGCCTTCCTCATTTATCTTCATTCTGACTGTTGTGAAAGTTACAAGAGGCATAAAACCAATCCTGTTGAGGTCACGATGCACTACACTGCAAGTGCTTTTCCTTTTTTTATGCTCTAGAGTCTTTCAATTCGGGGAATTTGCACTTAACCGAATTTACCTATTATGTGCATCTTTTATTCTCACCTTTGCACTTCCGTTAGTCTTTACTTTTTTCGTCACATATAGTCGCTGGTAATCCGATTCCGAAAGGACGCTGCAGCGTTTCGAATTCTGCACGGTGCGAAAATAAGGGCAGCCCTATAAGTTCATATTTCGTAAAGCTAATTACACATAGATGAAAATACAGGTAATGCTCAGGGAGACTCACCACAGAAGGGCAGTAGTAATATTCCTGCGAGAAGATAGAATTTGAAAAATTGAAACTTGGTCCAGTCATAAGCCGATTCCACATCCATTTGGCCGCGTAACTGTGACCTTTTCTGGAAGTAGGACATAGTAGAAGCTTCGACTTAATATACATGCTTCCATCGGCGTATCATTTTTCACAGATGTTCCTCATGGAATATTATCTATGTCGTTAAATATAACGCTCGCTCATGTTCAAACCTCATTACCTCACTTATTTATTAAGTTATTTATTCATTGCCTTCCAAGTTTGCGTCTAGGTCGATCCAAGCTTGGGGGGGGGGATTCGGTTAAGTTCCATATATCGTAGAAATGAGCTTGTTTCCCTCTACACGGCCGTAACTTTAAAATCCTCGAAAACTTAAAGGTGGTATCGCTTGATTCCATTTTCTCAAGTTCGGAGAAGTATTCTAAGTATAATTTACCTTTCAGAGGCGTGACGTCGAGTTAACCTTGTCAAAGGAAAACGGAATAACGGAATAACGGGTGTGATGATACTGAATAGTAACGAAGAAAGAAGGAAATTTGCGGTATTTGCGAGATATGCATAGCGCTTATTGCAACAAGTTAAATTGGGGGTTAAACGAGATTATTCCAGAAGAGGCGGTGTTTGATAATAAAATTCCATTTCATTGTAGGTAGAACAGTTCTGCTAGTAGAGGACTAAAATTATCTCTCTGTAGAACTCCCATACAGTATTCGAAATGGGACCCACAAAAATGCAGTTGCTACTACCTGATATACATTCAACGTGGTAAAGCAGATCCTGTATTTTAAATTTTTTTATACTTAGTTGTGTTGATAATTTTACCTTTATTGTAAACATGATGTTACCGTTATCGTCATCACGTCGACAGTTCCGTAGGTTCCCTTGAGACACTAATGCACTACCTGTTTAACAGAGTTTTTCCTGGTACTAGCAGAGACTCCGGGTCTCTGGAGTGTATCGAAAGCAAAGGAATCGCCAGTACTCCAAAAGTCGTGTGATTCAAGCTGTTGAATTCATCCTGGAATATCGTTGAAAAAATCAATCTCCCACGAGATAGTAGTTTCTGGAATGTGAATCGTTTCCTATTGGCCATTCTCTGCGTTGGATGCTAACTTTTTCCTCTAAAGTCAGGGTTTTCAAGCGGAATAGATTATATAGCACATCAAGCATTCCTGCCAAGGATAAATTAGAAATTACTTGGTAACTTAGGACCTCAACCACACATAAGTGATCAATTCGCTTTTAAATCCCATCTCTATGATGTTCGAAGCCATATGTGGAAGTTGTCATGTGCACGAAACAACCAAATTGGGTATTTCCTTTTCGACTTGATCTTCCTGTTACTTCTGCTATTTCGCCGTGTACGCGATACAAAAGTCTCACAAAGATGAAAAGTTAAGGGGCGAATTTCGGCCTTGGCAAGGCTCGACGCGCACTCTGCTTGACCGTGGCACTGCGCTTTTTCCCTTGCACTAAAAAAACTGCTTGCTCTCGCCTGCTTGATGACTTAAGTTTCTTCTTTTCTAAAGAAAAAACTCTTTGAAAACCCTCAGTTTACGCAGATCTCAGCGGATTCAATCAGAGTTTCTGTGTAGATCGACGACTACTCGACATGCTTTTTATTGTTCGCTTATTGAGCGCTTTTCCAGGCACAGAATGGCATTCTACAGTGTGTAGTTATTTACGTCTCACCTTAAATAGAAAGTATGCAAAAATTGGAGAGCTTCTGTAACGTCTATCGTCAAACGAGTTTGCAGGGGTGTATCTGCTTGTAATGTAATGCTTGCATTGCCAAAGCCGTGCATAGCTGTTCTAAACTCTCTATTGAAAGGAATGTCGGAGCACTATGTATTTTTTACTATTTGTTCATTCGACTACTTCGACTAGCAATGTGGTCATGACTGACGAGAAACACGTCAGTTCTAGGAAGTCCTATCAAAGCAAGCCATCACTGCTCGTTGTCACTCAATATTGCGTCGCTGGGTACTGTCTTCGACAAAGTCTCCTTTTGAACCAGGTTTTTTTGCGTTCGATTCACTCGTTCAAACCTTTTCGCTGATTGTAACGTCATAATGCGAAGGAGAAATTATTGCCAGAACTTACCTGAACTTGAACAAAGACCTCACGCCATTTCCCAATCAACATACGGTACTTCTTCTTTGAAACCGATTCCAAACAGCGGCATCGTGGACTGGAACATGACTACTTCATATCTTATAACTGATTGCACAGAGCTAGAGTAAGCGAAATGGCGTGTAGCTTGTCATTTTGGCACGATCTGCGAAAAAAACAAAAGTTAAAAACCAAAATTAGGACGTTACGTTGCTGGTTAATTGAGCGATCTCACTCCGCACTTTCTTGAGATTTCTTCTATAGTAGAGAGCATCGCAAAGAGAGCACACTTATCCGAGGGCTTTTTGAAACTGGTACTTATAACGTGACTAATGGCTCAATTCCGAAGCTAACAGGCTCGAGAGCCGACGTTCTAATGGTAAAGATGACAAGCTTTGATGAGTCAATTTTCGCGATTTTTCGTTTTTTTCAAAGGATGGTTCAGAGCAATAGCCGATGATTAAAAGTGTCGGCCCAGGTCGCACTCGGAAGGGCTGCAAATCCTATTCCTGCCGGGGCAACACTATGAAGAAGCAGTGGCCAGAGAAATCGAGGGATGTGTTCAACTCTACTACAGTAGAGACCAAACGAAATGGTGTGGCCATAGCAGCGTCGGAATCCCTTAAGGGTCCTGTTTTCACTGTCGACAGGCCATCGGCACATTTGTTGTGAGGATAAACACGAAAGAGTGGTACCAGCTGCTGCACGAATTGCGAGCTACTCGAGAGGCGCTAGTTTTGTCTCATCCGTCTATGTCGCAAGCAAATGTAGTCTAGTAAGCCATCCTCGCTCGAGAATCACGGCACGGCGTTCCTTTCTTTCAGAGTTTTCTTTGAGGAGTCTTACCATCGTGCTGAGGGCTGTTCTGGTCTTCGTTTAAGGATCCGAGAAAGGCAGCAAGTAGCCGCCCTGGTTGAACTGTGAGTATGAAATCGGTTGACGTGTCCGGCAAACCTGATTTAGCTCATTCTTCGATCGGGGTGACGAAAACGAATCCTCGATTTCCCTTCGCACTTTCTTGAGACTTCTGTCAGGGCTGTGAAAAGATGAGTAAACAGGAGAATATTCCCCATTTCCTAGGCTACTCTTTCAGAATTCTTGAATGCTGCCCCCGCTTTCCTCTGCTAAGCTATGGAGCCCAGTCTTTTATAATCTTGACTTCTTGAACAAGCTTCACGTAGCAAGGGCATTCGGATTACTCATAACATTAAATGCAAAAAGAACAGTAGGTATCAACCGTCTTTCATAACATCGTCCTCGTGGGCTTGAAGGTACATTTCACGATGAAATGGCTCATAAATTTCTCGCTAGGACAAATTTGGGGCCTCGTATAGCATATAGGGCGCTGTCAGGTCGGGAAACGGCAGAATCTTTGTGGTATGTTCTCCGACGCTCTTTGAGGAAGTTCGGAGGTAAATTATACAGAGCAGTGATAAGGCCCACGATGCTCTACGGCAGTAGCGATTGCTGTCCGGTGGGCAGACAGGATCAAGAGAGCAACCTTCTTTGCCGAGATGAAGTTCTTGAGGTGTGCGTGCAACGGTTCTGCAGACAGCTTCTGATTAACTGGAGTTGAGAGAACAGCGCACGCGACGGTATGAACACGTGTGGCCCAAGGAACCGCGATGAGCCCTACAAGAAAGATTGAAAGACGTGATAGTGACCTACAGAAGATGCCGTTGTCCAGAAGAAGTAGCGACAGCTGACAGAAACAGCTAACCCTGCGAGTGTGTGGGATTAATGCTAAAGAGAAGACGAGAAGAAAGGTCCAATAATGGCAATGGCTGATGGTAGTATAGGTGGAAATGATGCCATTCAAAAAGATCAGCTGAATTCTCGTTGTTCCGTACCGCCAATTTCGTTGGCAGAACCTTAGCTTAACCTCAAAGCAGTCTAATCACAGCTAACGACCTCGAAACACTCTGATATCTTATATCATTCTGTTGGGTGAACCAGTGAAAACTGAAGACTGGCTACTCGGCAAGAGTAATTATTTTCCCGTCGTCCACAATCCGTAACGAATTTATAGCTTCAAGATCGATGATCATCTGCTGTAGTAAACGGGGGGATATTGGTGATATAGTAAAGTGAAAGCTGCACCTGAGGAGATTAATGTGCAGTTTGTATGAAGAGGCGACGTGAACCGGTCCGAGGAGGACGACGAACGCTTTTGGAATGCCTTTGCGAATAATACCCAGAGCACGTCGAATGGAAGAGTGATTGGGAGTGTCGCAATGGTTGCAGAACTGGTATATAAATGATACAAAGAAAAAGTTTTATGAATGAGTTAGCCGTTATAAGTTTCAAGAATAAGAGTTTTCCAACCTCTTCAGTACCCGTTGCAATCGTCACTAGAGCCCACTTTTCACTCAAGTCTTTCATAGACATGAAAGAGTGAAGGCGGCGCACGAGTTCTGTAGCCTGGCAAAGGAATTGTATCAGAATCGTGAGAAGAAAGACTTTTATTTCGTGATTGTGTACATTTTTTTTCTGAGCCTATGCCATTCATATCTAATTCAATATTGATAAGTGAGCAACACAACTACAATATTCCATGGGCAAATTAGTTACTCTCTGGCATTGTTCGTTAGGATTTGCAAAGTACCCGCCAAAAATTTTGCAATAGTCTTGATCAAGATTTTCAGGAGGGCTTTATGAGGTTCATATATCGGAACATTATCTACGCGCACACGCATAATACATTTGGCTACCTCTCTGGCTGCTTTCATAGTCCGCCGGCCGGCGCGCCTACGTCTGTAGATTTCTATTTTGTCAGAGCCGTGAAATGAAATGCAATGAGTAGATTTCTTACATACTAACTAATTCCCGGCGGACTATGAAGGCAGCCTCTATTGCCTATCTTAACAAGTTCGGATCCGGCTACTTCACTTATGGAATACATTNCTGAGCCTATGCCATTCATATCTAATTCAATATTGATAAGTGAAATGCAACACAACTACAATTTTCCATGGGCAAATTATTTACTCTCTGGCATTGTTCGTTAGGATGTGCAAAGTACCCGTCAAAAAATTTGCAATAGTCTTCATCAAGATTTTCAGGAGGGCTTTATGAGGTTCATATATCGGAATATTATCTACGCGCACACGCATAACACATTTGGCTATCTCTCCGGCTGCTTTCATAGTCCGCCGGCCGGCGCGCCTACGTCTGTAGATTTCTATTTTGTCAGAGCCGTGAAATGAAATGCAATGAGTAGATTTCTTACATACCAACTAATTCCCGGCGGACTATGAAGGCAGCCTCTATTGCCTATCTTAACAAGTTCGGATCCGGCTACTTCACTTATGGAATACATTCGTAACATGTGTCAGCATTTGGCCTTCAAGCCTTTGCTTACAGGTATTGTGCGGTCTAGAGTATCTGTCTATCGTGAGCTTTGGCCGACAAATTCCGTACGACCTACACTTATTTTGCTTTTATCTTGCGAACGAGGAGTACTTGCTCGCAGTAGCAGTACAAAATGAAGTTTCACCGCCGTAAATTCTTCACGTGTTTGGGAACGCTGGTTTCGAAATAGCGCTTCTATCGTACAAGACGATTCTGGAAATAAAGTAATGGAAATGTTTTCACTCTGTGCTGAACATATGAGCGAAATAAGGAACGGTCTGTGCTGTGTGAACTTTGCACAATTGGTACAGTGATGGAGTTATCGACTTAACAAAAGAGTTCAAATCTTTGATGCACTGCACATTTTGCTTTCCACAAAATGTGCCTTGAACTCTTGCAAAACAATAAGTAACAACATGTGTAAGGGCAGGTTAATGAGCTATTCACACCATATGTGCCTTAGCATTTCGCAACAGTTATGGCTGGAAGAGTCGCTCTCGACGTAAAACAAATAGCCGCTTCTGTTGTATAACTTCAGAACTTAGGTATCTTGACATCGATTCAGAAGACGAGCTGAGTTGGATGCACCTTTTGAAGCTGGTTTAAGGGGATACTAGCACTAGAACAGAAGCTCGATAGCCATCACGTCATGTAGTTGCTCATTTGCAACGCCTTGAAAAGACTTGGGCATACGGAGTATGAACTCACGACATGAACTGGGTGCTCACTACCTCCAAATGAGTAGAGATCCTGTCTAAACTTGTTGACTTTCCGACGCACCATCCCAGGGCTAGAAGACTTAAACACTGACGAAGAAAAATGTATTCTTAAAGGAAACTCTATGAGTGAGCGCCAGAGACTTGGACGCGTAGATTCTGCAATCCCGACCCCCGAACAAGAAATTCAATTCGGGAAAACAATCTAGCATTCGGAGACATTCGAGAGAATCGATCACTATGCTGCCACCGAGCTCAATTGTCAGCGCCGAAGCGTGCTGTACTCTGATGGATCGCCTTGTTGAGAAGCAGGGGAAGGTCTAGTTTTTCCACGACACACATTGTGAGGGAGATCCGTAAGAGACTACAAAGCCTAGGATGGCATGTTCTGACCCACCAACTATATAGATGACAACCCGGATAAATGACAATAGATTGTCGATAACTACGGTGGGTATACTTGTCAGTTGTTAGTTGTGAAGGAAAAAATAGATTTGAAAAAAATGGAAAATGTGCAAACCCTTTTCCGTCAACCTAATACATATATATATTTATATATACATATGTATATATAAGCCAGTCGAGTCGCCGGCCTACGCTGGGCCCTATATACCTTACTGGATGGGGTGTTCAATATTCAATTGACTCACTCACCACGGTGCTATTATACTTCCCTCCTGGAGCTTAGGTCAAAAAACTGCGTATTCTCGGCTGAGAGAGTTTAATGAGCACAATTACGTGCTAACCTCCCTATATGCTCGCTTTAAAATAACACAGGTACGAAGTAATCATTATTTTTCAGGACCCCAAAATTGAACTGTATGTGAATTTATAGGTCTATTCTCTTTTAGAGCCCATTATCAACCAGACGTACTTTCTCCAATCTTGTCCACTTTGTAAAGTGAATAGCTCATTTTACTACGATGGAAAAAAAGGTGTCGAGTTTCTACAAAAAGTATTAGCAGTGAATTTCTGTTTGGAGTATAATGTGTAACCACGCGGTATACTTGTTCAGGAAGATGCTCAGTCTCAGTGTTCGACTCTGCAACATTCAGTTGATAGTCCGGTAGTCGAGATCGTTTCCCCATACCATGAGAAACGCCTGCTAGCTGTTCATTGAACTCCAAGAGGATATCTGAAAACATTTGATATACTTGTGGAAGATTCTGTTCTGCTACAGAACTCCCCTTAAAATATAATTATGTGCTTTGATAAGTATTCACCTATTTGACAAAGTTTGAACGAGGGCAAGATGTCAGACCATGAATGATAAAGGTATAGGTCAAATACGCAAAAACAATGATAAAACGAAGAAGCGCCAAGTAATCTAGTTTATAAGTAGCATTAGAATCAGCCGATACGAGGGTGGCAGGAAGCGCCTGCCTTCGTTACTGTTTTATCCATTGAAGTTAAGTCTACTCTCACCAGTTGTAAGCTCTCTCACTTCTTACATCACATCATATCAAGTAATATCAAAAGATTCTGTGTCTTCCTCAAGAACGAATGTGGCTTCAAACTTAGAACTCTGGTGTCTCGTGTTATGGGGTGTTCTAGTAAGTAGCAATGATAGGACCAGCACTTCAATAGTAAGACTTTCCTTCTAGGGCTTCAGAACCTTAAATACCTTTTCCCATGATCTCTCACTTCTCAAGGGTTTCTTTACACTACAACAACACTACGGTTAGTGATTGGGACAGATCCAGGAAAAAAAGTTCTTCATATTTCTTTGGTCTTCCAAGGCTATTTAGAGGAAAGCAGTGTAATTCCTTAGAAACATTTCTTGTCAAAGAAACTTGCATTGAGGGTTTCGCATAACTCATACCCTTCTCGGATTGCCGTTTGGCAAGTATTCGCAAACACAGCTGAACAATCCGTGTATTTGTAGTTTTTCAGAGGCAACACTTTCTTCTCTCTCAGTGCATAGCAATTCCGTGAGACGTTTTCATTTACAATCGGAATATACGGAGCTCGGAGGAATTAAGGCAATTTTAGAGTTCATGTACCCTGCCAAGGTCGGCTATCTTCTCAGTTACCCCATCACTGTTATCTCTCTCATTTATAAAGCAGAAACTTGGTGTGTCGGTTTGTAACTTTCTCGGCTTTTCGGTGTGCCGAACTGTCCGTCCGCAAAACTTATGATTACGATAAAGGTGATATGGATTACCTAGCCCTACTCTACCCTCACTTCTTATATATAAGGCAGTAACTGGGTAGGCTGATGAAGTAGAAGTAGTGAGAACTGCGGAGTGAAGTGAATGATGTGGAGTGAAGTGAGTACTTCGAGATTGTAACATCGATTTGTACCGGCATCGTGCTATGTATGTCTTTACAAAAATCGGAGGTGATAATGTGGTTGGGAGACTTCCGCTTTTTTCAACATAATTTCAACATGAGGTGGTTAGCCCACAATTGGGCTCATTAACGTTTTTTACCTGAGAACATGCAGTTTTTTAATCTAAGCTTCAGGATAGAAGGGATACCGAGGTGGGTGAGTCAAATGAATATTCAACTCATACCTCATCCTAGTTTTGCACGAGGTAATCATCCCATCCCCACCCCGCCGTTCCTCCCCTACTAAGGATTAGCTTGAAACCATATTCTTTTGCTTAGAACCGTTTCTGAGTGCAGGTCAGGTCGGCTACATCTTCTCTGCCCTCTAGCCCTCACGATAAAAGCAATGCCTCCCTTAACTACGGTTTCCAAATACTTAGTAAAAGTAAGGAATGAGGCGACCCGGCTAATATAACTATAATACATTCAACGTGGCCTTTCAGTCACCACTGATACTTCAAGTTGTTTTCGACTGTCGTAGTGATTGATGTGCTGAAGGGCCGTGAGTTCTCTATTCTCACTTCAAAAATGAGAAGAAAACTGATCCCTCTTTATTCTGCTCTACCCCTTTTCGGAGCCCCACCTGTTGATATTACTCTCTTTCACCCATCTACCCATCATAGAGATCATCAAGGGAACACGTAGTTTTTGTTGAGAAAGAAAACATATTTTTGTTTTCGTGAGGAAAAAGTTGTTTCTCATCCGTACAACAACAACTGGGGTTCTAGAAAGGCATGATGATCTATCCACATCCCGCCTTACTCGCTCGTCCTTCTTATCATCCTTCGCCTACTACCGGTATATATGTAGTATGCTACTACTATATAACGTACTATGTGTGTCTGTTGGTTTTTTTGCGTGTGTGTTTGACCTGGGGACAAAAAAAACAACAAAGACAATCTGGAGACATTGCGCTGACAACAGATGCTGCGGACTACTCTGAAAGAGAGACTCCTCGACTCAAGATAATTTTCGAAAGGATCGCCACAAACTCAAGTGGCGCACAAGAATCGAAGGAGGGAGCGCGTTTGACAAAATTCGAACTAGAGTTGCAACTTTTAGAGTTGGATGGTCTGGGACAACAGCTCCAATCAGGAGGCTCATCGAAAAGGTGTGGGAATGGGAGTTTTTGGAGTGCCTTCAACTACTACTTTCATTGAAGGAATATGGAGGATGCCTATGGGGTGAACTAGCTGCTTGGTGCTTTTTACGGAAAAGCGAGAGAGACCCTGGGAAGGTTCAAGATCAGCGCGAGAACCGCATTGGCCTAGTTGAAGTACTAGAAGAAGGCAGACGTTGAAGAAGAATTGGCCGCAGAAGCATCGCAGATTGGAACACTTACAACTGTTACATCGTAGTGCCATCTATGGGTAGGTTTTTGCGAACGAGGAACAGTCGTCTTCGAGCTGACGCAGGATTAGAATGAGGTCGTGAAGAAGAGTGACGGGTCAACAATGGAACGACGCGAAGATCGACTCGAGAAATTTCTGAAGAAGACGTGCAATATGGAGACAGACGCTCCATGAGTTTGTCGAAGTTAACGTCAAGACTATCACGGTGAAAGCGCTGCGCAAGACTTTGAAAGGTATTAAATCAGGAGACAATGAGGTAGCGAGACAGGTTTACGAATCTGCCGGAGCCGCAAAATTGGCAATGGCTGTAAAAATATAAGAAGTCGATCAGGAAGTCTGAAACGCAAGATCTGACATTAACAAGATCAGTTACCGTAGCTTCTCGTGTAATGTCGTCAACGCGACCAACAGTTCGACAAGTTAAGAAAAGAAATGAACACGAAGTTGCAGGCCGTGAAGAGAAGGTAGTAATTCTACCAGAGATCCTGTCAATGTTGAAAGCCATCAATACTTGTATGGGCAGGCAAGCGTCACTAGAAGAATTGAAGGGTGAGGGCAGTTCGCAACACCATCATTAGTCGCGTTAGAAGTTGATCCTATAAAAGAGATGCAATCAGCAGCGCGATACGTGCCTATCAGATGGAACTTACGGGCGTGAACCACGTGATTTTCTCGATCGGACATAAAATCCAGGAGGCAAAGAGCCTGGAGAGGCTTTTCCTGAAAGGCTAACAAGGATCGACGTGCTCAAAAGGGAAAAGTGCAGGCTCATTGACGAAGAAATGAAGCTCAAGCAGAAGGTGAGAGAGCTAAACTTGATGCTGGGTGAATGGACAAGAGCACCACGTCGAGGAGGATCACCACGATGAGCACATAGAGATACTTCACCTTGACGACGTCGCAGGGATAACCCGCCAAAAAGCAGTCACCTCGAAGAAAAAAAGATAATGGATACTTTACGAAGCAGTCGTCAATCATGTTGTGAAGGTTGTCTGCATACTTTACGTTCAAGCAATCGAAGCTCATTTGAACAAATTCGTGAGGAAACACAACGTTGGCGCAGTCACGACTCGTCACACGAGCACAAATAGCCGAGGAGCATAGAGAAGACTTCCTATGTAATCATTTGATGTAGTTAGATTCTGCCTTTTATTTTAACTTGTCTATTTTGGTCTCTGCTGTTCGAATTCCTCTATTTTTCTNACATCTTATATAAGCCGCTGTGATTCTATAGTGTAGTGTAGTGTTCCTCACTTCTTTCCGTTGTCTTTTTGGTACACACAACAAAGTATTAATGAAGAATCGTTTGGCAGTATGTATTCGTAATATCAATGTTAGACGATTAAAAAGGTACAGGAATAAATGGTGAACTCACTTGGAATAGTGACGAGGCCATCAATGGTAGCGTCACCTCCTATTGGAAAAGCCGCTCCACGAAATTCGACGTCGGTTCCCTCCCAAAGTCCGCGACCAGCCTGAATTTTGCAATCAGTGGTTTTATGTAATGGATTCCACTTCCTGTTAATAGTCCAGCTATAACATAACATATAGTATAGCTATAACTATAGAAGATCCGTGTCACAGGCTGAATACAGTGTTCGCTTCTAATCCAGAATCCGGATACCAGCCCTGGAGAGCAGGCAAGGAAGGAAGAAGGGTTGCTACGAGAAGCAAGCTCAGATGGAACAAGTTAGGAAGTCATCCTGTTCTTGGTTGCAAGGAAAGGATACTAGCTCGCAGTGGTCATTCAAGATGAGATGTACACCGACGTGAGAGCTTTAATAGTTTCAAGAGCTGATCTCAAATCTGGGTTCCAAGCCTGCGAAACGATTCTGGGAACAAAAATACGGGCCCAGTTTTCCCAAGTGTTATGCACCTTTGTTGCTTTTTCGAAAACTAAGCAGTGATAAAGCAGTGGTGGCGCAGTTGAGAGAGCGACTTATTGGTAGGCGTGACACGGAGGGGCGAATCCTCGATGTATGCGCTTCTTTTGCTTCTTTACAAAAAATGTCTTGGATGCTCTTAAGCATCACATAGACTACCTACATACTTCTCCTTCATATTTATGGAGCACCAGAAATGCTGATACAAGTAAACTTTCTTGTCGCCTTCACAGACTAAGTGGGAGTGTACATTGAACCCTTCTGTTTACATTGAAGGATCAACTTCGTGAGTTGGATCAGCAGGTTTGCCTTCTTCGTGAAGGGTCTGGAGCTTCTGCAAGAAGTACGAGAACGCTCCCCTCACCGTAGATGAGCGTCCACGTCCAATTTGTTGACCTATACCTAAACTTCGCCCATTATATTTGGTTTGTGGGCTTTTTACAGCGAAATAGTGACATTACTCTCGGTGCACCGCCCGTTCCAATAAATGATCCCCCTTGTATGCAGTATTGCATTTGTGCTGATATGTGCTCTGTTGATCTTGCCCGAAGTCCCAGCCATGTGGAAGTTGAGACTCGGGTAGTTTTGAAGTTCGGGACAGATAGGCGGAAACGAATACATTCTATACAGTTACTGGTGATGATGATTTCGTGAATGACTGATGACGATGACCTCATACATAAAATGATTTTGAAAAGTCAAGGACGTCTTTGAAAAGAGTTATGAATCTTCGATCTTGGCTCCGCCCACTAGCGCAAACCCCGCCCACTTCGGAGATTTGACAACATTTCTCCTGTGGCCTCTGCCCACTTACTTTCCACGCTGTAGAACCTTTTGTACAGAATTATGAATTTTTTCAAAAATAACATGCCATTCGTGCATAGTAGGCGGAGCTTTGATATGTTTACGTATGCCCAGCGTGCACAACAATTTGCTCACTCCTTTTACCTTTTTTCGGCCTTCCACGATTTCGTTGAGTCGAGTTTTACCCTCATGTAGCAAGTATGCTCAATGCGAGAACGCTCCGCCCACCGCCGATGAGTTTCCTTCAGTTCACTTGTCGATCCATCCCTCACCTCATGCTTTCCCGGCATCTGGGCTCTTGTGAAACTTAATTCAGGCGTCTGCCCACGACAGAACAGACAAGACAGTGCCCTCAGTGGAGCATGCACAGGAGTGTGCAGTGCCTGAGTTCCATGTGCTATCTTGGTCTTAGGTGCAGCCCATCTCAAACTTGACCCGACTTCTTAAGGTGCTTCCCCAGGTAATATCGAATTTCCTACAAACAGACAATTAAACAAACACACGACAACCAGACAGGCGTACGCGAGCGCGTTATATATGGTATGGCACTAGTGGTGGTGTACTCATTGGAGTGTAGGAATAAATGATTAGATAAAAAAATATTCAGCCCTGAGTTCTTATATTGTTGCGGAATTTGTTGACAAAGTTGAGAGATCGTCTTACTATATTCCTCGAAATTTTGCGATTGCTGAGTCTCTAAGCCCGAATTTGGCTTACTCGATGTCAGACGGAAGCGCTTCGCGTGGTTAGCAAATGTTGTTAGCTATGACAAATCAACTTTACAGCTTACTCTGCCAAAAAGAACCAAGGGAACTGACACCTCTGGGAAGTCACAATTTTCGGATAGAGATTCGTAGAATCTACGATTTTTTGTTTTCTCTCACATACATATATGTATTGGAACGCTAATGCCATAAGACATCGCTGATGAAAGTTGAAGAGATATTTTTGCTGTTTATGAAACTTGTTTCGACTTGATATTTTGTCAACTGCTATTTCGCCGTAGTACGCGTTCGGAAAGTCTCACAAGGTTGCAATTTATGGGCAAAACTTTAATCTCGGACGGGACTCGAACCCGTAATTATGCTTTCCGGGCACCGCGCTCTATCCCTTACAGTACCAAGACCACCACCGTTACACTGTTTGCTAAACTGTTGAAGAGTTTTCTTGTAGAACATGGTTCAGAAGAAGTTCGAAGGGCGTAAGGAAATGCCTCTTCACGCCTAATTTTCTAATGTTGCGATTCTTCTTATGCACACATATGAATTACTTTCCTTAGCTCGAAGCAGTTTCAAGGAATGTCCACTTCAACGAATACTCTGTGGAAAAGGCATTTGTCAGGGTTTCTCGGTACTGCGAGCGAATAGAAAATTTTAGGTTGCCAGATAGGGTAAAAAAAGCAACATTGATGGATTTTCTCATAGGCCCAAACATCGAAGCTCCGGCACTATTTTCCCTTTACTACCCCACTTTGTCGAGAATGGGCTGGATTTCTATCGACTTTTTTTCAAGATGATGAAACCGACCAGAAACTTGCCCAGAGTGGTAATTCGAATATGCCATCCATTCGTCATGAAAATGTCTAGGGCACTACTTAGGGGCAAGTTTTCAGCAAGACTGATGACCCAGCTCCATTTGGCGCCGGCGCCTGTGGCGCGAGCTCTAGGCATCATTATGACGAATGAATGCGATATTCGTGTTCTACATGTAAAATTACACCTACAGGCAAGTTTCTAGTCGGTTTCATTTTCTTGAAAAAAATTCGGTAGAAATCCAGCCCATTCTCGACAAAGTGGGGCAGTAAAGGGTAAATAGTGCCGAAGCTCCTCCGCACCATGTTACTAGCGAGATCCACAGCAATCAACTACAAACTTCAGCGGAAAAACTTCACCCTACTCTCTAGGCAACCTAATAGAATAGAGCATACGCGTCGCTTCTATAGTAATGGTCTGTGGAAAACATACACGCCTGCGGTTTCATGCAGATTAGAAGTTCTTGAGAGCAAATGACATTATTATTGTTGGATCGTAAAAATTTATAAAGGCCACATCATAATGGGATTTGTGTTTGAATTTATATGTTGTACAACACCTTGTCCTTTCAAAACTAAAAAGTACCGTAAGCGCGTCACCCATGGCTCCAACGATGTCGATGTCTTCTGGCGAGAGGTCAGCCAACGAGTCTCCCTAAGACAATGCTGTTAGCATTTTTACGTTCCAATTAGAAACTGTTTTTACTCACTGTGTGGAGAAGAGGCTTTGCACGAGGACATGAAAAGCTCTGCTTACCAGAAAAAGTCTGCGACATTTCCGAAATTGCCGTACCTTCCTGCATCTGACTAAATATTTGAACATGAATAACTGAGATAAATTCTTTACATAATTCTGGGCATGCAAACAGTACATATTTTGATAACTTGTCGGACATAACAATAAGAGCAGAACCGATCTGCTGAAAAAACTGATGCGTTAGTAAGCTGAGTTAAGGAAAAAGGATCTACGAAAAACCGTTTTGGCTAATACATTTGACTGCTGTCATAATTATCTTAGATAGAAGGTCGTTTCAATAATAAAATAATATACATTGCAGTGAATAGGCGCCTATAACTCTCCGAAGCTATCAAAAGTCTCGATCTCCTTGCATGTTGCCTCCATTTCTTCCCCGCCAATCTTGAGCATTGCTTTGAAGGATTCAAAACTAGGACTAAAAACCCAACAGGTTCTCATCTAATCAGGAATTATACAGAAAAGTTAAAGTGGTTAATAGTTCGAGAACAGGAAGACCATTCCTCTACGCTGATAAAGTCGGGCAGCTGATGTCGGTGCCACGCTTGAACAAGCTTGGCTCTGTGGAATAGAGTACCTCCCCGCTGGAAGAACTACGGGCAGTAACAGGAAGCGAAGTCGGATCAATCCTTCGCTACGTCCATCATCACGCTCTTCGAGTACTCGTTTCTGTTAGAATATAATGCAGTACAGACGGAACTACCGGCATCTTAATACTACCTCTGGCGCTTACTCCTCTCTGATGACTGCCTCGTGATTTGCTCGGCGCAAGAACGGATAGACATGTGTCTTGACCTACTCAACACTCAATCTGAGCACATCCGACTGACACGGAAACGACTCTCTGGAATCTGGTCTCAATTTCTGAATTTACAATTCAAAGTGCGTAGCGGGATGCTTTCAACGAAATGGTGCAGGAAGCCCAGCAACAAAGACATCATCATACATTGCCACTCGGCTCATCCGCTTCAGATCAAGCCAGCTGTCGCAAGAAACATGTTCCGTACAGCAGCCAGGTATGGAGCTGAAGGTGAGCGGAACGAATCAGTAAAGATGGCACGCGAAATAGCTGCGTCCAATGGCTACAAACCTTCCTCGACTCCCCACAGGGAAAGGAATGCGGTCATTAGCAGCAGACCCCGTGGTACCTTACTGAATGGCTAAATTCCCTTCATTGTACCGTTCGCCTCTGATGAAGTTAGCACCTCCATAAAGAAGTGCCTGAGGTCGGGTCTAGAAAATCTAGTTGCCATTTCGGATGTGCCACCCTACAACTTAAAGCATTGGCTCTACGACCGCTAATTTACACCCAAAGCTGCGGTCCGTGTCAACTGCGCCCACAGGGTGGAAATTCATCACGGGGCCAAAATCGAGGTCATGGCCTAGTCTTATCGCGAGAATTGCAGACACCGAACGGAAAACTCTCGAAGAATTTTGGATCTAAGTTACTAAGCAAAAATATAACGAAGGGATGAATGCCTCACAATCACTAGGGAACTTAGGCTGTATATAAAGTTGGCCTTCCACCAGTGAGTCTGGATCAGTTCCACCGCAGTGCTTTCTGTACCGGTAGGTGGCCCACCTTACGATTACGGGATGACATCTGAGGTATCGAAGTTCCCTAGGGAAGTAGAGGCGTTTGGTCAGGCAGTTATAAGTCGCTTCGACTTTCCAGGTTCTGGAGATCTCGCCGAAAGCAAGCCATTGATAAAGCATTTTCTAAGCCTCGCTGGAGTTTGAGCAGAGAAATCGACAACTATAATTGATTTGCTATAGTGGTAGGCGGGACCTTATTATTAGCCGCCAAAACACAAAGCTTGATACCTGCTTTTTTCCTCTTCACTGTCTTTGTCAATATCCTCGTCGCTCTTACTCGAGAGCTCCTGTTCTTCTAGAACTGCCGAGCGCGCTTTACTTTCTGTTCGATAGTACAGTACTTTACTAGATGAACGAATTTCACCCTTAAAAAAGCTGAAATAAGTAGAGAATAGGAGACTTTCTCGCGAGGGTATCTGAGTGTAGGCTTTGTGTTGTCCACAATTTTATCCACTTTTTCACTATCATTACGAAAGAAAACAGGTACTCTGCGCGAAACTGCCTTCCAGATCGAGCTATCACGATTACCAGACGGTATCAGATATGTTAACAGAAGAACATGTAGTCATTTAGAGGCAAGCTGCATATGCAACAGAGCTCAGCAGCAACCATTTTTCCACCCCAGCTAGCAGACCTACCTTTCAAGTAATCTTCCTTTTCCAAGTTATTACAACAAGTATTTTCCACCGCAGTATAGCATATAACGACCACAGAAAGGCACTAAAAGCGTTCTGGATTTTCCGAAAAAAAAATCCCAAAATGAACGGTAGAGATGAGTCCCCGTTCATTTCGAAATATGGAAATATGACTGACCGCAACTACATGATCACAGCCTGCGATTAGAGGAAATCTAACGTCCCGTGGACGTGTGACAGGGGGACGCACGATTCGTGC
>UZAF01016244.1:0-16654 GCA_900617895.1 Haemonchus placei | reverse complement strand
TGCCAAAAAATTCCATTCCGGCTGCTTTCTCCAGAATCGCAAAAATCGAGGGTGACCTTATAATTATGAAACGCACTGTACACACAGAGAAACCCACAGACACACTTGGATAGTAGGATCACTCCATAGCGAGTTCATGATTCCGATGCTGAACAACGAAAACTCCTTTGTGACATGGCATTTATGTTCACAAGTTTGGACTTCTGAGCCCACTCTACAAGAAGCTCCTGTCCAGTCCCCTACGTGAACATCAGTCAAAAAAGTTGTGCAAAGGATGGATGAATGCTGTAAAACGAACCTGTTAGGTTGTACGAATGTGAATAAACAACTCGGACAAACAACTTTTTTTTATCCTCCGCCAATAGGTTGTCTCGTATGGTTTCGTTTTTTTTCTGCAGAAGGTAGTTTTTTCCATCTGACCTTTCAGCCGAGATGACTTTTCGAGTTGAGACCCCTGTCTTTTACTTCTGTTGTCGACACATCTTCATATATCGCGCGAAAGCTCATTTCTGTACCATTTCAGTATGTTTCCGCTTTCATTTGAAAGGTAGTTCAGGTTAATGTTTAAGATGTGATTACGGGATCTTAACCAAACTATTACAGCTTTTCATCTTACTTGTCAATGAGGGAAAAGAACAAAGGAGCAAAAATTCTAAATTTAATCAGTCCTGCTTCTGAGGCTCTTCCCTACCTCGTAATCGGCTTTCATTTAGAATCACGGTGAAGGCTCGAATATAGCCTATGTATAAAGCAGACTTTTATCCTCCCAAACAANTGCTTTCTCCAGAATCGCGAAAATAGAGGGTGACCTTATAATTATGAAACGCACTGTACACACAGAGAAACCCACAGACACACTTGGATAGTAGGATCACTCCATAGCGAGTTCATGATTCCGATGCTGAACAACGAAAACTCCTTTGTGACATGGCATTTATGTTCACAAGTTTGGACTTCTGAGCCCACTCTACAAGAAGCTCCTGTCCAGTCCCCTACGTGAACATCAGTCAGAAAAGTTGTGCAAAGGATGAATGAATGCTGTAAAACGAACCTGTTAGGTTGTACGAATGAGACTAAACAACATGGACAAACAATTTTTTTCATCCGCCGCCAATAGGTTGTCTCGTATGGTTTCGTTTTTTTTCTGCAGAAGGTAGTTTTTTCCATCTGACCTTTCAGCCGAGATGGCTTTTCGAGTTGAGACCCCTGTCTTTTACTTCTGTTGTCGACACATCTTCATATATCGCGCGAAAGCTCATATCTAAACTATTTCACTATGTTTCCGCTTTCATTTGAAAGGTAGTTCAAGTTAATGTTTAAGATGTGATTACGGGATCTTAACCTAACTATTACAGCTTTTCATCTTACTTGTCAATGTGGGAAAAGAACAAAGGAGCCAAAATTTTGACCTTAATCAGTCCTGCCTCTGAGGCTCTTCCCTATCTCGTAATCGGCTTTCATTTAGAATCACGGTGAAGGCTCGAATATAGCCTATGTATAAAGCAGACTTTTATCCTCCCAAACAAATTTGTAACCAGTTAGAGGAACGGACGACTTAGTTTATTTGGGTAGGCAGTGATTAGGGACCGACAAAGTGCTCCGCTTACTACTACACCACTTCCGGTCATTGAAAATGAAGTTATTCCTTCACAGGATATTTTTCACTGAACGGCCTACGAAATCAGTCAATAATGTAAACTAACTCTTCATAACGTCTTTATGATTGGCTTTCTTCTAATGACCTACAAGTTTCTTGGTGCCTTCACGGAGTATCGGGAACCTCCAGCGTTGTAGGCAGTTCGACAGGAAAGCCTTCTGGATGCGAAGCTACCTCTACGCCAATACCAAGCGCCGCTTTCGGCCTTGGTCCGTGAGAAGTGTGAAGCGGCTCTTGGTCCCTGAGAAAAGTGAAGCGCGTCCGTTGATATATTGGCGTAGATGTCTGCTAGCGTTCCCTTTTCTATTTGATCATAGCCCTTCTAAGAGAATGAAGGAGAACGGACAGTACGGTTCATGGATTTCTCTTTTCTACCCAGCGTTCGGTGGGCAATTACTACTACGATTCCTTAGTCTGGGATATCGGCGGCAACAATGATGGGTAACCCTAAATTGTAGTGGTCAGGTGCAGATCCTAGACGAGCACGCAAAACTTCATAATGGCCATAACGGCAGTGGTGACAAGACCAAGATATGTATGTATGTGAACTGAGTCATTAAGACGTCGGAAACCGTGAAGTAGCTTTCAGGTACCCTTGAAACGAGGGCTTTCAAATTCGCGTTGAGTTTGCAAATGGTGCAGCCAGCGATGATGACGTTGTCGAGATAGGCACCAACGCAGTTACGGTAGAGATCACAGAGGTAATGACTAGGAAACATGGAAGATGACGGGTGCGGACTTCACCACACACGGCAAGCGACTGTAGCAAAATAGATGCGTGTTGGTGGTGAAAAGCTCCTTAAAGGTATTTTCAGCTCTGACCTGCAGACGAAGTCCATCTGCGGAAACACGATTGATCTTCGTTAACGCGTCCTCATCGGTGGGCAGCGTATCCGGTACAACAGCAACGCGTCACTAAATCCTATCCAAATAACGCCTTGGAACGAATAAATCCGTTGGCCTTTATCACAAGGACGATTGGAGCGCCCATTACGCGTAGTCGACGGCAGAGATGATGACTCGAGCAAGTAGATGATGTATTTCAACGTCTATGAGTGCCATAAGAAACCGATTTTTTGTTGGAAACACAGTGTGTATGGGCTTCAGAAAAAGCATTACTTTGTCCAAGTTGAAGCTTGAAGATATCCATGAAGAGCTGCGCCACCTTGGCGACCGTCTGATCTCGGGGAAAATCGTGGTTGGACGTGAGCACATTCTGAACGTTTAACTTCCTTGAAACGGAGTTGAAATCTCGAGGATTCATGTTACAGCGAGAAAGTCGTTGTCGACCAATCAATAGCAGATGCAGCGTCCCGATTGTCAATTATCACGGAAGCGGCCTTGAGGTTCTGTAGATCGGAAGCGGCGAATTTTGGCTCTTCGCAGAACGTTGTCTTCCGAACTGCATTCAGGTTGGCTGGGAAACAATGAGGACGCTGTTAGTGTCCAACTGAGAGGACAGATATCCGTTGATGTGGACTTCCAAGTGCTGCTGGTCATCTCCAGCGCCAACGATGGTGCTCGATGAGCACTGAGGTTTTGGTGCAGCCCTTCGCTCCGGAGCGGCACTGGTAGCATGACATTTTTCAAAAGTGTTTATCCCAGTGTGGTCCTGACAGACTGGACACGGTGATGCTTAGCCTTTTCTTAGCAGGGCAGATTTCGTTCGTCGTGATGTCTTCCACGATATTTGAGAATCCTTAAGTGATATTGAACCTCAACACGTCCAGCGCCTGCGTCCAGTTGAGCTTTCCGAGTTACCTGAAAAGTATATGACAAGTGAAATGAGAACCACATATGGCGTCCAGAGCAGAGACAAGCAAGCAAGTTTTCTTTCCTCCGCCCAACCCTTTACTGCCGGAAGACGTCTTTATGTCGATAAAACCATATGTTGAGGCAGTCCCAGTCTAAGCCCCATGAGAACCTTTCGACTCTTCTCGACACGTGGTCAAAATTTACTTTTGCGGTGCAGCTGAAAGCGTAGACTTTTTTTGCATTGGGTCGACGAGAAGCTCCTACTTAGTAGCAATATATTTCTATCCATTCCTTTTTCCACTAACGCAGACCACTGATGAGCCTCAGCGAAAGACGGGGTTGGTCTGGTGAAGCGAGGAAACGGGCCATCTTCAGTCTGTCTGGTTACTCTGTAATTTTGATGTTCTTGCTTATTGTTGTTTTTATGCTCCACTGACTTCGATTTGTTACACTTTACTTAGAAGTTGTGGGATACAGGAGATCCTCGAGCTATAAGTCCTCTTCTGGCATCATGGTGACGTGGTACTTGAAATTGTTTTACTGAACTCCTGTATTGTGTCCTTGAAGCAAGCAGCGATTCATACAATGCTTATAGATGACATGAGATTAATGAATGTACAAAAACGTTTGGGTTAACAGATCATCCTAGTTAGTCAGAATCCTGGTCAAGAGGTGGACAGCGAGGACAAATATTCAATGCCTAGCGACTATATGAATGTTCCAGCAGAATAAGAAAGAATTTTGTGTCACAAGTATTCAATGGGATGCGGAATGTTCTAGTTCGGAGGAAATGAGAGAAGCTCAAATGCACTCACAAGTGGCACTTATCCACCCAGTTTGACGGTGACTGTTTTTGGGCTATCATATTCACTACTTGTCCTGCAGGATAAAGCGAAATCACAGGCTTCAAGTAAGGTCCGGTGAAGCATTATTAACTGGCACCATTTAAACCTTCGGATACACGCCTTTGTTCTATTATTCTCAATGATGTGAGTGAAAAAACGGATATTACAGGTTCTGCAACAAACAAGTGTGATTAATAACAGCCTCTACAAAAGCTATTGTCCAGAGAATTCATTTGAAATCACGCTGGTGTAACAGCTTCAACAAAGGTTTTCTGGCTAAACGGTGTTTCAACCCGCCAAATCGTCGAGCATATAACGAGCAGATCCTACATCCGAGTTCATTCTACTTGCACACAAGCTTCCGTGTCACTAGTGGGGTATCGTCTTCTTGGTATAATGGTCGAAGAGTATCATAAGAATTTCGAAATTATACAGCTTCAAACATGCCCAAGTTGAGGCGCTTCTGTCGGAGTAAAGCTTTCTACAGCAATGTGCCTCTATAAAGTCGGTACAAAGTCAAGAGGCTCAGTAAACTTGCATCATATTTTGGCATCGAGCTATCAGTCGAGGATTCGATTTTATGAAAAAAATCGTACTCACCCGATCTTAACCTGCCCGTCTTCGCGAAGGAATTCTACGGTATCACTTATCAAATCAACGCCGGAACTCTAAAAATAGATGGTCATCCATCAAATGACTGATCACCGACTGAAAGCTATTCGCGCATTGGGTTTAATGGACTCAACGTCGCACATCGATCATAGGCATCAACCGTTCTTCTTCTTTCTCATAGTCTTCTCCTTTTTGCGTGCTGTGAGCAGATATGAGGCTTTATAAATGATGCTTCATTAGGTTGCTTTGAGTAGCAAAACTTGCCTTGCGTTAGTCAACATTGCTTCTGTTGGATAACTTGGTATACCGTCTACTGGGATAGTGTTCCCTCTCATAAGTATATAAACACTCTGTATGAGAATATCGAGGTTTTTGCGTGGAAAGTTCGGAACCTTCCTCACTTTTGAGTGTTTTCAAAACCTCTGGTTAATGCAATTAATTGATTGCCCAGAGCGCGATTAAATTTTTTCCATATAGCATACTTTGTCATCATTACAGTAAACATGCGCTCTTGGCATCATGTGACATAGTTCTGATTAGTCACATGCTCTTCATGGTCGTTTGAGGCCACCTTAGGCCACGTGGAGTGCCACATGTCGCCCTCTTAGGCGCCATACATTTCTATATCAGAAAATATCAAAACCGTTCTCATAGCAGGGAGCATACTATTATAAATGACTTCTACTAAGACAGGCCAGATCATTCCTTTTTTAGGTTCAAAAAGTTTTTACCTCAAGAAAAGCACCTTTGCAGACACCTTAGGCATTCGCTCTCCCTTCTAGATCAGCGCTCAGTGAATATCGAAATTTTCTTTTCGAAACAGATTTCAGTTATTTAGCTGATAATTGAGATTAATTGTACCACTGCCCTAACGATGAGGCCCTATTCTAGGTTTTCAAAACCTGGGAAGAAGAAAGACACTTCAAAAGTTGTTCATCCATTTAACTTAAATTTTAAAAACAAAAGCAAACACAAAATAATAATAGTATGTATAGGAAATAAAATAAAAAGCAATTTTTTATTTTAAAAATGAACAGTTTTGTGAGCCGCAGATCAAGATGGCGACACGAAACATATGGCGATACTAAAACATAACCCTGGGGGTTGTCAAATTTTAGGATCCACGTGCCTTCTGAACTTGATGGCAAACGCTTCGATAAAGTAGGCTTAGAGGTACGGGGGGCGGGCTGCAAAGACTGTTGTAATCGCACCACTCTTTTGCTCTTGAACAGCTTTAAATGGTAAGCCTATTGAAAGTGTTAATCTCGTCTGACAGCAATATAACTGAAGCTCCTTCTGTTTCATAAGTTGCTACCATCGGCGCCCGATTTTCTCGGGTATACCAAAATGGTCACAAGATCAGAATACTCCAAAGCGCTTTGAAAGGTGAGTCAGAAAATTCAGTAACTGCAATAGGTTCACCCGCATATATAATAGCATACCCTATAATTGGATGATCTCCTCTTACATCACGCATGACCGGACTTCTTGAAACTGGTATCTTCTCCCGACGCGATCGCTCGTTGTGAAAGGAAAGATTTGAGTTCTCAGTGGAAGTCGCCGCGGAACCACTGCCGCAGGTCGTGGGAATGAGGGGAGGAGTTCCGCCACCCTGGCTTCTTATACCTTGACTCGTGTATGGCCTATTCCTACACAGCTTCATCTGTCCACAAGTTTCCCGATGATCTAACGGTGCTGTAATTCACGCATACGTGCACATGTACACAAGAGGGTTGAGGATATTGTACAGGAAAGGGTGCAGTGGTGAGTGATAGGGTGATTTGCGCGTTGAAGTTATTTTGTCGAGACAGAGCCTCTACTCTCGCTGCCAGTGCTCATACGATATCGAGCTGTGTTCAAAGAAGAAGGGTCAGGAGATGTCACGACACTACGAGTCTCTGATCACATGCTTACGAATACGCCCATACAGTTCCAAGTCAGGTTAATTTGCTCCCAACCTATTAGCCTGTACGTGTCCGTACTTATTAGCTGACTGCTGACCTTTCTGCTCGACAAGCTCAACTTATCCAGTAACGATAAAGGAATTAGAAAGTTTGTTACATTCCAACGTATGAGACATAGATTTAACAAGAAGAAAACATAATTTCATGCAACACCGAAGAAGGTAAAAGTCAAAGTAATTATGGGTAAAACTAAGAATTTATAAAATTGTGGAAACACTCACTCTACCAACTCGCGTCCTGACGAACTATTTAGTTTACTGAGCATAAAGGCCCTTATGGGGTATCTTTCAAAAAGTTGCAAGGGTATTTCATATATATGACATATATTTTTATGACTTTTTCTGCTGTTTCAATTTGTAACTGGTTTCGTTTTATTGCTTGCTACTGAAGCGCACCTTTGTGTGTATTTCGAATAAATAAATAAATAAATAAATATGTCAATGATGAGGCTGTGTAGTTTTGGAGCATATGTTGTGGTGACACGACGTCGATTTTTTTTACATTATGTCTCGTTATTTCAAATGCACAATTGTATCAATGATTGTAATAAGGTTAAGGATAAAGTTTTTGGCGTTAAACAATCCCGTCTGAGGGATGCGCCCCCGCACTCGACTTCCATTGAGATTCGTAGTGGCGTAATGAGCGCGTACGTGGCCTATACGATGACTTGCGGTGGCCAGCCGATGTACAAGTCAGTGCTTTTATCCTCCCAGACGAGCTTGGTACGACTTCACCGACCGCGGAGGAGTGGAAGGCTTGGTTGGCCGGGGCGGATCTCGATCCAGGATCAGTGATAGTGATAAATTAGTAAAAGTATAACAAATTAAAACCAGCGTAGCTTGTAAAGCAAGCAAACACAACGTAATGGCATAGTAATCAGGACAAAGGAAGGGGGCGCTCTTTTCGCCTCTTCTCGATAACAAAATTTGCAATTCATGAAATAGCTGAGCTTGGCAGCAAAGTCAGCACACATCCATTCGAAAAGGTCATCTACCGGCGAGTAGGTGAAGGTGCGATAAACCTAGTATAACTCGTATTTCGCCATGATTTATCAGTGGGTTTTCTAAGCGAAAGAGAGGGCGACTAAGTACTGTACAACGAATGATGAATATCTTACTTGCAGGTTGCCAGCTCTACCAAAAAAGGTTGGCTGAAAGGTACTTGTAGCGCTACATAATGTGATAAGAAGTCTACGTGCTGTCTGTAGGGTTTGCTTGCGGGGTTTGCATAACATGAATCCTTAGCTTTGTTGGGTCGCCTCATTCAATACACTGTCAAGAAAACACGCAGTGTCTGCAGGCAGGTTAAAGATTTGGATCAAAGCCACTTCTAAAGAAGGCTCATTAAGCAGTTTTTCGCATTCTTAGGAGCAGTATTACGGATTCCATTTGCTTATTGTTAGAGAGCTTTGGCTTTTACGTACTTTAGAGCTTCAACCTGTCGAGACTGTCTCTAACAGATCTATGAAACAGAAGCAGAGGCTTTGCCTGAATCCTGTGAGGTACTTCGCTGTCACTGTTCTACGATAATCAAATTCAGCACTCGAAAAATAGACATTTGAGTGGATTTGAAGAGTTCATGAAGTAGCTACAATCTAGTAATTGTACTCGAACAAAAAAAAAATGACAGGATCAGAGCTGAAAAGGGAACGTCCTTTTGTTCTCTATTTTCTTTCTCATGACGTGACAATTGTTTACTCGATATTACCAATGATTAAATTTTTTCACAGTCATACTTATACCAGTTGTTATGCCTTTCTAGCGTCCTGTCATGCATCAAATACTCTAAATTTTGTTTCGACTCAAATTTCCACTGGTGTGATGTGAAACCCAATTTGAATGTGTAGAACTTATTCTCATCATGCCACTGCTCTTCACTTGACAATGTGCCGTTGATTGCTCGCAGTTTTGGTGCCTACGATACCATCTACACCTTTGAGTCTTCTGAACTAGGTCTAACCTTTGACGTATCCTGTGGCGACTGAAATTCCTACATCACTTGAACGATAGCTTTTGCTTGTTTGGAGTGGCATGTTGGACATCGTATGTCCTCCAAATTCGAAGTATTTGACATGATTGCAATATTTTCAAGCTAATAATTTGGATTTATCAGTGCATTATGACATGCGCTTGCTGCAGCGAGATAATATACACAGATCACCGCTACCGCACTCTGCTGCTATATACATTTGTACTGATTTTTGTTAATCACCGTAGGAGAGTTTCTTGTAGGTCATGATGTAATTATACTCCCATTCACGATTCTTTTCTTATTCTTTCTTTATGCGTTTCTACGTCAGTTTGGGAAGGAACAAGAATTGTTGGTGGAGACCTTGGTCTGATGGTCTCTGACGTTGAAAGACCAGGCGTAGCGGCAACGAGTGTGCTATTTTTAAGTGACTTTCTCAGCTTGCTGACACACAATCAGTTTTAGAATTTCATGAAGAAAAGGTCCGAGAATCATGAAAGTGTGTTAATGCGCGTATCATTTTTTTTCCTATCTACATAAATGTCACATTTGGGATTCCCTGACAAGAAGATGATTAATCAGTTCCGGGAGCCTCTGATCTTCTGAATTCTTGCAGGCAAATATGACGTTTTTATAAATACACTGAAAGTTCCTCTTACTGAGGGATCTATGTTCCTTAAGTTCCCTCACGTGGGATAGTGGAATTGATCGCGTACAGAAAGCCTTCGTTACTTGTCAGAGGATGCTACACTCTCTCGTGCATGAGAAACAAGTTTTTCTTTTCATCACGCCCGAATATCACCCAAGAAGTTAAAGGAAGGCGAGAGCCATTCTAGGCCGTCTTCTGTCTCACAACTCGTTGGACTTCACCCATCAAACACGTGCTTCACTGTCCCCTCGAAATCCACCTCGAGTCTCCCCTAGCGTTTCTCTCGCACATTGCAGGATGACTTTCACGGTGCTGCTCGACGTCTGCTGAACGCTTCTCCACAAATCCGGGAGACCAGTTTCCACCATCTTCTGTTTGTGCCCTTCTTTTTTGACATGGTGCAGCTCCCACAGCAGGCTTCTTCGTTTCGCTCTTGCCCTTGATCTCTTGAGGAGCTTCGGCCATATCTGCTAGGAGTCTGTGCTGCGGATCCAGTTCTTCGCCAGGCAGTTTCTTGATATCTCTTACGGTTTTGAAGGATGACCTTCCAAATTCCAACTCCTGAGCACATGGTCTGATCCGTTTATTTCCCTCCACTGCTGTAGGTTATCTTCCGAGTTTTCCTTTTCGCTGACAATGTGCCTCCGTGTACCCTTTCAAGGCTGCTCTTTCCCTGCCGGTGTGCTCATTCGGATCACTCGCTACATATTGTGAGATAGTCCGTCTCCGGAACACATTTGATGACCTTGTCGAGGCCCAGATAGAACTCATCGTTTTCGTAGTCAGGGCAGATAGCTTGCGGATATTGATATCCTCATCCTGACGCTACCGATACCACTTTTGCAAAGCATGGCTTATGCATCAGCAGGGGTCGAAGCCTTCTCGGGAACAGAAGTGAGCCAACATTCCGAACCACTCGGCTATTCTTGCCCTGCTCTTTGCAAATTACATCGTGCTTATAACACTGAATATGGAGCAGGCGGAACAAGTGCTGGCTATATTCGACAACCCCTATAGAAAGATAGGCTTGCAACTGAATCTAACGAAGAGTTTCATAAGAAACAGATTTGCCCCTGAAACTCCCTTTGTGCTGAATGGAAAGAACATCTTTGAATGCTTAGCACGTGTCTCTAGGCCAAAAAGTCAATATAATGACCGACTGAGCTCCGGAGCTGTACCAAAGAAAAGGCGCTGTGAGACTTGAACACTTGGGACGCAGGATGAGCATGCAGTCAGCATCATTCGTTTTTCTTGAAAAGAGTGATGCTCGGGAATTCCTGATACATACAAGTACAAGGGAGTCTTTAGTCCCGAGTTCCGTCAATGGTTAAATATAAGCTCCAACTCTCCGAAGCGGGAAACAAAGGCGAAGGTGATTCTTGAGCTGGTGCAATGTGACGAAGTTCAGGGGTGTTTTAAAGATTCCAGAAAATTTAGAAAAAGCTTTGTGCAATGAGGATTTTTCAACAGATGCATCTCGTACACCCTAGTACATCTAAAAACTACATTGTTCGTCATTATTAATCTCGAAATGATGGAACATTTGGGGTGTGAAAACTTGTGTACGATTGCGATAAGGATATGTACGATCAAGGTTACTTCGCCGCTAGGTNCAAAGTAACATCAATCGTACAGAAGTTCGCACACCCGAATATTTGAAGCTTCTCCTGCAGACAAAGACTTCTGCGTCCCTGAGCATCGAATTCGTCCTACATAAAAGGTTTGAAGACCATATAGAGCTGCTCGTTGTGTTGAAGGCAGAAGTATTACCTGACCTGAGTCCGTTTCTTGTGAATGGGCAAATAATGATGACATTTGTATCAAGTTTTTCCTGGTAAGAAGGCAGGTAAACACGGCTACTGAAAGTGTTCGAGCGGAAATTATAGAAATCATCTCAAGATCCATCTCCAATGTTACATCAGGACTTTGAAAGCATATTAACGGATAGGTTCCTAGCAGAGCTGCTGTTTTATTTTCTTCTATCGTCACTCCTTGATTGCTTCTCTGCATAACTTCGCAACCTCACATGTTAATATGTAATTACTCAATGTCAGCAGCTGGTGGTAGTTTACGTTAGCATATCAGATTCAGATGGAGAAGTCTTCTGATAACTGGCTGACTCTCTGCCTTCGCGTCAATGATCCGATTACACTCCTCGCCGATGTTGCCGATAATATCAGAATGTCCCATGAACTGATAAAGGAAGCCACTCAATCAACCACAGTTCCGAAGCCTCGCTTCTTAAACTATGTGATTTTCCTTCCACGCTTACAAAGCCCTGTGACTCTTGTGAGGAAGCGATAGTCTGGCTACGTAGAATCCAAAGGACATGACAGCATTAATTATTTATCAGTGCTGCTGAGATGCAGGCAAAACATTGAACAAGGACGGACTACGTTAAAAGGCGCAGCAATCGACCGAGGAGGCTAAATCCGACATTGGTTAGGCAAACATTGGGAAGGGCTCAGTCTTATGGGCCCAGTCTTATGATGAATCTTCAGTAAAAGGCTACCTTATTTGTCGTTAAAAAGGGGTTTTCAGTTGTGTAAGTTACCATGACTGGATTCGATCGAGCTAGATGCAATTCAGTCTCCCAGGTCCTCTGAGCCACATTGTAGAGTTCGTCAGCCTTTCTTCCATGATCATTTTGATCATCCATTTCGGCGACATAGTCGCTGAAGATGACTTCATGGAGCTCAGTCCCTTTTCTGTGTAAATTCTCCCGTCCTATACGAAATCGATACATTCGTTTGCAGAAGCTCGATGTTTGAGCGAAGCCAATGAACAGTATTTAGATTGGAGTTGACCTAGAATTCCCAATCACAAATGAAACTTTCGATATGTACGAGTCAACTAATATGACCATTTTTGCTTTAGCGAGACACTTACAAAGTTGCTAACACCTCTTATTTCTGCATATCCTGAAGAAGAATTCATTTCCGCTGTTGCTGCTGCTTCTCGTTCCGCTCAAATCGATGACGTCGGCTAGTTCTTTTTGATTTGCGTGATCAGTTCTTCGACAAACCCTTTAGGGCTCGCATTGAGAGTGCGGATCATCGAATTGATGTCGAAGTTATTTTGAGCGGTCTGCTAGACTCTGATTTTGTCAACTTTCTTCGTCCATCTACCTAAGGTTAACGTTCAAAAATTGCTTAACGTTTTGTGGCCCAAATTGTAAACAGGGTACAGCAACAAACGTAAACACGTGAAGTAAATTCCCCATTTCCTCTACCTTTCGCTATTAGGCAAAGATGCGTAGGCCTTTGATCCCTGACCAACTCTTCTCCACAATCTCCGATTTTGACCCTTTCAAGAAGATGGCACCAAGTACTATTAATCTATGTTTCCCGCAACCATGGCACCTAAGAGAGTGAGTTGAAGCCTATCGCCCGCTCCGATGTGAAGGGAATCGATGGACGTACAGTCAGCTCTCAGAACGTTTTTTTTTCAACCACTGACAGTTTTTGATTCCTTTGCCTCGTATTGTGACGCAGCTACTTCTCTGTCGCACTGTCCTACTCTGAATATCGGTCTGACCAGCATCATTAAGCATCTTTTCGAAGTTGTTGGGGATTACGGTGTGCGGCTAAATGCTCTCAGTGAGAGCCTTTCAACTGTCTTCGAAGCTATCAGTGCCGCTCGACCGGTCGATCACGAATGAAAATAGCTGGAAACTGGTCTAGTTTGATGGTGGCTGCCGCTCTCCGTGTCTGACTTGCTCTCTGTATTCCCCTCGGAAACTTCGTGATACAGAATTTTCATTGACGTTTTGTGTTTACGTACGCTACCATAGATTACTTAGATCCGCCTAGTAGATTAGTTCTTTTCCGGTCAAGTGCTGCTCGAACTTGAACTTGACACTTCCTATGTCAGTTGTCTGAAGTTAGTCATACAAAAAACGGCCGTCGTAAAATAAAAGCTTGTCTTACGCTTCAGAAATTCAAAACTTCTGGACGTAACATACAATACAGCACATAATTGGTAGGTAAACAGCGAAATCGTCATAGGATAATGTATTGTCCGCATGTGGCTGTCTTTGGAACCCGAATATATTTGATCTTGAAGCCGATTTTGTTTCAAACCAAGAGAACTCCGTCAATCGAATGAAGAAACCTAATCAGCAGTTATCGGCTGTTTTGTGAATTCCTTACTACCTATAGTCTAGATTGAGGAAGCCCTACCAGATATGACTCTCGTGCGATGCGCTACGTTTCCCACTTGCTCACAAGAATAACCATGTTTCTTATCTTTAACTGGCTCTGTTGTCCACTTTCAAATCCACTACTTTGGAATATCATTGGGATACTGATGGCAAATCATTATCTTAGTGACACTCCAAACAAACTAGCATTGGCCCTAACTGGTCTCAAACTATTCGCTAATAAGCTACAGAAGAAAAAATATGGATGTATACAGTGAAAGATTGAGGCTGCGGGATCCCTCGCTCGAGAATAAACAGGCTCTCCTTTTATTCTATGATGACTAAGACATACAAGTCGTACCCAGCATTTTGACTTTATTAGTTTGAACTTTATTGAAGACACATTGCAAAGAGCACTCCTGCCAGCCACTTCGTTCCTGTTTTATCTCAATTCTGAGACGGCACTGTGCGGACAGGGTGCAGTTGAATCTCATTTCAATATAAATGTTAAACACCTCGTCAAATGATCATTGGTAATCATGAAAAAGGACAGAAGATTGGAGAATTCGACAACACGTTCTCTTTGGCGGAAGTGAATATGTGTTCGGCAACGCGTCTTATTCACGTGCCTGTTCGCTTTTTCATGCTGAAGACTGTGGGCATAATTGGAAGTGACAAATATCAGCGTCTAGAGTATATATTTCTCTACGTTATGATGAATCACTTTCTGCGAAGGAACGAACCTACCGATGAATACGGTAAGAAATGTGACGTATTGATTTGGAAAACAAGTCACCTTGTCCTTTGAAGGATTGCGGTGGGGCATTTGCAACAACTGTTTCCACTTGGAAAGGTAGGCTTCACCTGCGAGGTCATCACATTCTCTCCGGTCGCCCACCGTGACTATACCTCAGAAATCTTTTGTTATCTCTTACTGGAACGTGAACATCCCTATTTGACCTCGATGCGAGTGCCACCTCAAGCTCCTTTATGAGTGTTGAAAAACGGTATGAGGTGGCAAATCTAAAGCTTTTCTGTCAGAATCCTCTCCATCACATTCACTCTCTCCTCAAATGATTGATATGTGGCCCAAACGTCCTATTGTTGTTAATTTCATTATTTTAAAATGGCCAAGGCCAAGTTCTTGACGCATTCTACCGCGGAGTTCACATATAGAGAAAAACCCGAATGCACCCTAAGGTAGCTCTCATTCAGAGTGGATTCAAACAGTAAGTTATAGAATTTATGGCAACCAGACCGTTTAATCAGAAGGATTAAGTAACAATGCTAAGTAGCTGCTGGCGCTATTGGTTGAAAGAGGAGTGATAGTGGGCGATAAGAGCATCAATTGTTGACGATTTGCACCCTGTGCTGCAATCGAAAACGATGGTTTGTTTTATTGTCATGCCATGCAATACAACAACATACTTAGAAGTTCCAATTTGTATCGGCTATTTACAACCGCTAGGCGCAACTCCAATTGTGACGATGATTTCCTCAAATGGTGTTGTCCAACAATTTCACTTTTCGATGTGTTGTCCTCTTGTTCTGTTACGCTTGTGACCTTTTCGAAGAATGTGTCAATTGTTATCGATTTCATTCATTGCAGTCTATGAGAGTGCTAACCATTGAAATCGCGTATTTCCTACTAATCGCTACGGTGAACGGCGTGAGGAGGAAACGTGTTCACCACCCCAGTGATGATCACCTCTCCTACGCGTTGGTAAAGAAAATGGTCGAGCAACTGGAGGAGCAGGCCGAGCTACACTTCTACGATGACAGTCTTTACTCTATCACAACCACCAGCAGTATTCCCCAAGTGACAACCTTGCCGGAATATATTGATAGTGACATCACCTTACGTCTTTATCCGTCTGGAATAGAATACGCTTTAGAGGTGGGTGTGTTAAGGTCAGCAGTCAATATGATACTCAACCACCAGTCAATATGATACATGTATTGTTAACTTTTTTAAGCAGCAACAACACAACAATACTTAGACCAATACTTCCGCATTTCTAGCAAATTATGCTGGCCATTCGCCATGATGCAATGCGACACCGTCCTCACACAATACGAACTTCTTACCATGGCATGGACATCAACATTAATTCTATCCAAATCGTTGACTTTCTGGTTCCGAAGCTCGAAGCTGAAGTAAGTGTTTAAGAGTAAATTTGAGCTTATTGTTATTCAACGCTGCTCAAGAGGTTCAAGGCAATTCACAATTTAAGCGTCTCAGCGAGACAAAGTTTCGCTTTTTCACTCATGGAGGTGGTATGCGCTACCTCGGCCTTTACTCCACAGTCTATAAAACCAAGAGGGAAGGCCAATTCGAAGCGATCCTGGATGATATACGGATTCAGCTTGATGTCGAGTTCAGCGACGAGGATGAGCACATTACCGTGAGTCTCAACAAGATTATTTTGATTAACCTAGATTTAAAAAAGCTTGAGTTTAGGTTACCAAGAAGAAGTGTATCGCCAGAATTGAAGAGGTGCTAGTACAACTGATCCCTCCAATGCCAACACAAATTATAAACCTGTTGAGGTTAGTTATTATTCGTTAAGGGTCAAACTGAGAATCAGGGATAGTTTGATTCCCTGAATTTGAACACCTGATTGGGTAACGCTACCTAACGTATTTGTCAGGGAATCACTTTCGAAATTTCACATTTGACTCGCTTCACTTCGCAAAAGCTTGCCTGATCATGTACTTTTCCATTTGTAACTGGCTCCACCCTGAGTAAGACGTTTTTGCTTACTGATAGTAAACGACGGTTAGTCTGTCTTCGAAGCGGATATTACCTGGAGAGACTTTTGTTAGAACTTTTGTACGATTGCGTTCAGTTCTCATCAGTTAAGGCAACTTTAATTGGGTTCGAATCTAGATGATCAGGACGGGGAGACGATGAAGAGACAAGAGTAAGAAGGTGAAGAGTCTAGAAAAAATTGCTTTCGAACGGAGAAAGTTTCAATGTTAATCTTTAAAAGTTTTATTTTCTGCTCATGCTGGATGTAAAATGTGGAACGAAGCGTAGTATTTGCTCAACTGAGCACGACT
>UZAF01016243.1:38028-111437 GCA_900617895.1 Haemonchus placei | reverse complement strand
GTTTAGTCTATTTATCCATGGCCAGCTGGATCGTTCGACTAATGCTGGGTTCCCTTCCCTTCTGTAACTGAAATAAAAGGCACTGTTGACCCTTCATCTTTGCTTCTAAAGCATATTACTCACTTCTTACCGCAAATTAGTGGGGAAAGGTTTCAACTTTCTATGGAACTTTGAATAGAAACTTAGGTGTTTCGAGGTTTCGAATAGTATTTACAGATTCAGAAATCAAAACTGCTGAATGAATCTTCCAAGAAAGTTGTGAGTGTTCACATTTGCTTGCTCAAAGCATGGAAGGATCATGCCAAGAATTTAAAATGCTCAGTTGCCCGCACTCGGTGCAAGGTTTGCCGTGGCGCTGTGGCAAAGCTCTCCCTATTCAGGGTAGTGATAGGAATTTGTTCCACCCCGTTGTGCCAGTTTTTGCAGAACAAGCTTTTATTCATATGAAAGCTTTGAACCGTTTTGTGTTACTAATTCAAGTTAGCGCCTTGCCTCGGCGGCCATTCGCGATAACCGCACTTATTTGAAAAATTTTGTTCACGTTGTTCCTGCAACGTTCTTCAATTTTCAAAAATGAGACACACACAACCAAGTGAAATCGTCTTGGAACGTAGATACGCGAGAAATTTCAGTATCGATCAAACACACAAAAGGTGTGTAGAGGGAAGGTTTGCGTGTTTACTTGGCTTGAATAGATTGAGTGATTTGTCCCTGGTTGCAGAGAGACAGCGAGCATGAGGTTCCGACAACATATCTGATTTATTCATTTCGCTGATTGTCTCATCAATATCGAGATTTATCCGTATCTTTTTTCGTATAGATACATCATGACCCATGGTGTCAAGCTTCCACTAATGATCCAAGGGCGCAACCGATTCGGGGCTCTCGTCATCTTTCAGCTCCTTTTCTGCTCCTATCGACTGTTATAACCTCCTTTGAGTATCTCACAATGACACACTTCACTCAATGAATCTCACCCTAAACCAGTACTTATCCTCATCATTTGTTGTTAGTCCTTCTCACATCAGCCACGTTCCATCATATGACATATCATCCACCAGAATGTCAAGGTTCCGTGGATAACAAGGAGAGCATTACAGGCCTCGCGACTCTTGTATCTCTGCCCTTTATCAGCTCTTATCAACTGCCATCAGTCCTTGTCACCAACCGTCTACGACCCCTTCACATCATTGCAAAGGTGTCAAGGACCAGCGACTTCCGCCTTCCACGGCTCCCAATCAGTCACTGTCGACACCCCACATCAACAAGCATTCACCAACCCATCATACGCATATAATCAACCACAGTCAAGATTTCGCTGTTGACAGAAGACGCGTGACGAAAACAGTGACTCTTACAATCTATGGTTCCTTATCAGGTCCCAGTGATTGTTATCAGTCCCAGTAACCAACCGTTTACGGCTCCTTCATGTCCTTACACAAAGGTGCTATACACAAAGGACTCAGCGGTTCTCGCCTTCTACGGCTCCCTATCAGCCACTATCAAATGTTTTCGATTACTGTCACCAATCTCACGACTCGTTCACGCCACGCATCTCTTGTAAAAATACAAAATTTCCACTATCAATCGGAAGAGCATAACGGCCACAGCGGCTCTTACTTCTACGGTTTCCATATCGACCGATACGCTTTCAACCAAGTATCGCCAATGTCATTATCCTACCGCGTGTATTCCTTCAATGTTTGAACGCTCTAGGTCAAAGGGGTCGGTAGTTATGTATTTCTGGTCAAATAGCCACACGACACATACACGGGTAAAAGAGCAAGTACCTTAGGCGAACTACTTTAGGCAGAATTTTCGATGTAACATTAGGATGTTCAAATATTTCGTGCGATAAAACGGAATTGAAGAATAACTTGAGAAAAAGGCTATCGCAGTGGTAGACGCAGAACCACATAAGATTAAGAAGTACCGAGTAACTAATAGTTTACCTCTATCACGAATCAACTCATTGCATGGTCAGGCTTTTCAATTTCTATATCAGAAAGGTTGAAATTATTCGCTCGCACCCCCCCCCCCCCCCCCCCCAATAATCTCGGCGAGACTCTCGACAAAATTTCTCTAACAATGATGATGAAACCATCACTAAAGATCATTAGTAGGCATCTTCCGCGACTTTGGTCGACCAAGCATTCTGTTCATTTGTATCCTTCGATACACTGTGAAGTAAGCTGATCTTTTTGTCCACCTACTCTACATCTCACTTTGAAATAAAGAATAGACTTTGTAATACTTGTTAGGACTGTATAGCAAATACTATGAGGACCCAATGGCTTCTGCCTCTTTGAATGTCTCACTAATTTCTACCAGCAGCTATAACGTTCTGAAATCCATTACCGGTCCTCCATTCCAATAAAACAAATAAAACATCAAAAACTAGATAGCCAAAGATTGCTCAGAAAAAACGAAAGGAGAACGGGCTGCTACGTTCTACTGCTACTTATCACTTACGAGGAAAGGATACTGGGTCGCAGTGGCCATTCAAGATGAGATGTTTAATTACGTAAGTAATTTCGAGCGCTGATCTGGAATGTGGGTTCCAAATCTGCGAAACGATACCGGGAACAAAGTTGCGGGCCTAGTTTCCCCAGAAGTAATGCCACTTTGTTGCTTCTACACGAGAACCAGGCAGTGCTGAATGTAGGCGATGGCGCAGTTGGAGGACTGGTAAGCGTGACAATTCTTGGTGCATGTGCTTGTTCCGCTTTTTTATAGAAAGTGTCTCAAACGCTTGCAAACCCCTCTAGCGCATCATATACACTATCTGCAGCCCTACTTTATGTGTATGGAGCACCAGAAATGCTAATAATGCGAGTTAATTTTGTTGCCTTCATCCCTTCTGATGGTTATTTCATGGAGTTCGTTTAAGGACTGTAAAGCGATTCAGAATGCTTCGCCTACTGGCAAGGAGGTGAAAGTGCTCAACATTCCACCTGGCGCAACTGCTCGAGGTCAGCCTCTCGATGAATATTTTTTTCTACCAGCAGGGTACACAGGTACGGACCCGGGGAAATTTGAAATTCCAGAACAATATTGTTTCTCATCTCATCTATACGGGAACTGTGAGAGTGATGGTGAACTATTTTCTACACGTTTCTCACATTGTGAGAAGCTTTTCTGTTTCAAACACTGTGTGATGGATTCTCGTATCTGTTCATAAAATGCTCATCTACTGTTCCCATAGTGTTTTTGCATGAAAATAACAGCTGAATCGCACGGCTCAGCTCTATCTACACAGAGAGCATACTCCATCCAAAAGCGCTATGACCAGACCTGTCATCAGGCCGCCCTCGTTTGAAGTGCATTAAGCTGCTGAATTTTGTGACCACATCTTAAGTGACCGGAGCAGAAAGGCTCTATTTTCACCCCTATCTAGTGTGTGGGAGCGACGAAAAATTCTTTTGTATCGGCATTTCTGGTGCTCTGTACATATAAAGGAGGGTTGTAAGTAGTATATATGACGCGTTAATTGATTTTGCAAGCGTTTAAGGCTTTTCCTATAAAGAAGCAAAATAAGCACATGCATCAAGGATCTCTGATGACTTGGCAGAACTTATCTAGAAGGCTCGAAGATCAATGCTGCATCCACCAAAAAGCCTTGGTCTCTCGGGAATCCGAACACCACTTGTTTCAATCGTTGCAAAACTTCTTCGGTTGGAAAACTGTTACAGAAAATGAGGATATCAAGTCTTGTGTGGTCAAGACAGAAAACCTTCTCTGAAAATTAGGACATTCTGCTGGAGAGGAGCGGTGAAATTGAAGCAGAATGGCAAGAAATAACCTAACAAATAGGGTTTAACCAACAATCATTGACCAAGATTTGCTCAATGGAAATAGATTTCTTCGCGATTCGAAACTGTAATCATTTTCCTGATACGTGATACACCAGGAAAGTAATTACATGATATGTAACAACTTGATTCATATACACATTCGTTGACATTAGCGTTGATGCGAACCGTCTTCTATTTGACCAGCTACCATTTTTGTTCAGTGTTAACAATGACGAGTTTGATTCTTGATTCTCATCTCCAATATTTCAGCTACATGACTCATTAAGTGGATACGTTATTACGTTTCAGTGGAATGAGATACAAGAACTGTTGACTATGAGTACCTCTTGAGATGATATGGTAAGTTTCTTTAGGGTATCCAAAAGATGCCAAGTGGTCAGTGAAACTTACTTTAACGTGATTTTTGTTAAATAGCGTGTTATAATGTGACCTGAACACTACTGATACGAAGCGGTTGAGTGTCGTGAAAATCGAAAGGAAAAGCATCGAAAACCAGAGGGCATAGAGTGTTGAGCCAAGGAACTGCAAAATGGATATCATTTTGAAAAGTTTTTGCCATCACAAAAATGTGTTTTTACAAGCTGTACATTTTTAAGAACTCGTATTGCTATAATAAGATTGATTCTTTGCTCTAGAATCTTCAAATGAATTCTGACCTAAACTCAATGTCGCAACGCGCGGGGTGATGAAATTTGAAGTGTTGAGTTATGGGTCAAGAGGTGCCACAGTCATTGCTGCGCCATAGTTACGACATTGAAAGCGGCAACGAAATCGGTTCCAACACAAGATTCCGTTGGGCTCAGCGAGTGTAACTGCTCCTCTTGACCCGTACCTCAAGGTGCAAACCTGACTTTGTTCACGTAGGAAGGAAACCGATTCCATTGAAATGCAGCAACAACTCCCGACACATCAAACACGATTAGCTGACCAACATCCATAATACCGGTCCAGAACATAAGCTGATACGCTACGAGCGAATTGAACTCTGGACGCCGATAAAATACCTGCAATTGAATACGACGTTTATCCGACTGCGCCATTTGCATGTTTGAATTTCATAACTCCAGATGAAGAGTTTATAGAGCTACAGCCCCATTCTCTGTGAACCCTGCTTCTGAGGTGTCATACGCTAATAAATCAGCTGTGATGACTTTCCAGCTAGCAACAACTGGAAAAGATGGTCAGAATTAGTGTTGTTAAGAAAAAAATTAAATTGACTGTGGTAACGGTCATATCGTGAAGATGTTAGAGCTCGTACTTGGATTCGCGCGTGCATTAATGGGTGGATCTTTGACAGTGATCTTGTTCAAACAAAATGCTATCACGCTAGTCACACAAGTGAACCGGATTATTCAAATTTGACATACACTTTAGGTGCTCCAACAGCTTTGAAATTAGGCAACACGTGGAATGTACGAGGAAGGGCAGAGAGATAGCCAAGTTTAGCTCGGTGACTTCGAAAGTATCGATTGGAATCATCGGCTTCTGTGCACAACGTATGACTTATTGTACAGAGCCATTAAAGACGAAGCCTGACTGGGTAAACTTCGCACACTTTTGCAGCAATAATCTTGTCATACAATTTTTGGTAATTTAGTATTATCGACTGTCAAATTACGGAAGAGAGTACCGAATGAACGACCTATCATCTACTCCGTCTGAGATGGTAAGGTAGGCAGAGAGACGTGGCAGTGGAAGAGATCCGAGCAAAAGTCGTTCATGACTTTTGGTCGATTAGAGATGTCGTCGTGGTCTTGCAATTGGCGATACTCCGGCATTCATTGCGTATGCTTATTACAGTATCAGCAGCTTCGACCAGAACTGTTGCTCTCCTCTCGCTCAAAACTTCGTTCGATGCTTCCTTGCAGAGCTTCACAAGTCCGGACGCAAGTTGGAAGTTAGTCGATGATTGCCTGCAGCTCGTGCGATTCCGATCCGGGAACTTAGCTCGTAGTCTTGGTTGGATTACCCGACCGGATACTACGACCTTCTGGTTCGCGCTCTTCACACTTGGGCTGAAAAGGTAAGTGTTCTTGAATGAATACCTCAACTCGTAATTCAGATGCGGCGAGGGATCTAATCAAGACAAGAAGGAGCTTGAGGCCTGACCAGAATGCCACACATCTCGAAAGGCTGCGAGCGAATATGCTGACAGTCTCCTCTCCCTGTATAGACGAAAGTCTCGCCGTACTGCTGCAGATTAGCTATACAGGGAGAGGAGACTACTGGAAGCAGCCTTGAACAGAGCCAGTCTGAAAGAATGCCATCGGGATCTTCAAGACCACAGCATTCCACTTTTGTGTTCGAAGAAGGAGGACGGCACGCTTACAACATTGAGAATAGAGGAAGTTACACGGATTTTTTACACCAACCTGTACCGATCCACGACACACGTGCGAGAGCCAAAAATCCCCATCGAAATCCAAAATACCAATAACAGCATTTCGGATCCTCCTTTCGGAGGTGAGAGTTGCGATCGTGAGCATGAAAAGTGCACATCTAGGGGCCTCACAAGATCTCAGTCCACCCACTCCATGCAGGTGGCTACGAACTTTATGCGCTTCTCGCAAGACACATGACATCCTACCTCCAGAAGGAGAAGATCAACAACTTGTGGCGGAACTCGCGGATTGTCATTCTTCACAAGAGAAGAGGCCGGGATGATATTCGCAACTACCGCCCAAGAAGCTTGTTAAGTGTGCTTCACAAGCTGTTCACGAAGATCATAGTAACGCGCCTATCGCGGACGTTGGATGAAGCTCAACCTGTATTTCATTAACAGCATCCATTAGCTGTTTTACACCCTGGGTTAGGATCATAGAAACTACCATTTTGGTCTGCCCGAAACTGCCATGGTCGGTTGCGTTGCCCAGGTTGACCGTGCCCCTTGTTTTATTAATAAATGTTGCTAACTAGTTAGCGATTGGTGCAGTCAATCCTCCCTCGATATTGTGGTGACATGAACGCCGCAGTCCATTTTTATATTGTCTTGGCTCTGGCTAGACTGCTACTTCTCTTTTTTGTCTCCTTACCTGCTTCGGCTAAGTTAGGAGAGCTTGCACTACCTTCTTTGATTGTGGCATGCTGTAGCTGGTGTTTGAGAATTTTATGTTTCTTTTTGATGTTTTGCTTCGCTGTGTTTGAATTCACCAACACATTTGCCTGATTGCCGTGGCGCACTATGGGTGCAGTTGATAAATAGGTAAATAAATAAATAAATAAATATTGGAGCTGGTTCAGAAAAATTCAAAGCTCATTAGCGCATTTAGACCTTCCTGGTCACGCTTTTCGCGTCACGATGTGCGACAATACGATTTCGCAGTGGAAAGAGAATTTATGAAGCAGTAATCTCACAACGGTACATAAGAGATGCCGAACGGCCTTAGGACCTGTCCCATAAGCACCGCATTAACATAAGGAGCAAGGATGCGGTAAATGGAGTAGCTGATTGAGTCACAACAAGGTCACACGCGGATCGCTGCAATATAAGCTCCCCTCCGACAATGGAATTCGTTTCGTTGATGCAAATGGAAGCTCCAAAGTATCTCCAAGCTTCCTCAGAGCACGGATCAATTCTCCCCCCTCGCGACTACGGCAAAGAGCGGCACGTATAACTGACTCAATACTATCCGATATTGTTACTATGAAGCGAAGAAAAATGATGTATTTTTTTCTGAGTAAGACTCACATAGAGTACTGGAATATACAAGAAAATTGACAGTGTGCATATGAGAACCATCAAAATCCCTCCAGCCACTGCTGTAAACATTCACGCCTGGAATGCTGAAATGGTGGCAGTTATTATCAGTAACAGCAATTATTGTAGAGAGTCGAATGTAAGTGCGATCAAAGTTTCATGGATTCAGAGAACTTTTTTTGCTATATGGCGAGTATTACTTCGACGGTACTTCAACACAGCTTTACATGCAGCTCTCGGACGTTGAGTTTGGATCCATAAGCTGTTGGTAGGGAGCCAGTTACCGCTCACTCTTTGTCTAGCATGAACTGAGTCATCTGCTCGCAGTAACTGAGCATTCGCATGACGATATATGATACATTCATTTTCGTTTACTGGGCCATGCACAACACTGATTGACCGTCACGCGCGTCAGCAACCCGGTTCAATGTGGAACGTAATGACAACGGTCGACCTATCTGCTTTAAGCGGCAACAGACGGTGTTTAGAGGATAGTTTGAAAAGCGGTAATTTCTCATGAACATGAAAACTTCCTGAGCGAAAAATACGTAATTATGTAGCGATTCTTGTTATGAAACGCCCAGAACAACCAGTTCTGAGATCATTTTGAAGCCGTTCGTTTTTGAAAAACGATTTCACAGAAAAATGAAGCCTTTGTTCCGTTACTTCAGCAACAAATCTAAAGATTCGATATTCGTGTGCTTTGTGTGGATTGTTACATGTTTGAAGCACGATGTTACTGCAAGAGCGCTGCTGCGCGTAAAATTGCGTTAGTCCATTAAAATGGTGCACGCTACCATGTATTATACAGTGCGTTTCATAATTATAAGGTCACCCTCGATTTTTGCGATTCTGGAGAAAGCAGCCGGAATGGAATTTTTTGGCCAACACTGGAAGATTCATCATCACAATTTACCTCTGTACTCAAATTTCGGTTGCAATTATCACAATCCTTCACCTCAAATTATTTATGAATCTTTTCAAGATAGTGTAGGCTTTTGCACCGTTTCATAATTATAAGTCATAATTATAAGGTCACCCCGAGAAAGTAAATGATTTATTAACGTTGATGGCATATGTATAACAGTTAATAATCTATAGCTCCTCCTTATTTATGAGCAACACCAAAGAGCCTGCGTGGCATAGTAAAAACTAAGTTTCGAAGAGTTCCTCATCGACTGCTCTCCATGCTTCGATAATCGCCCGCTTCAGCTCTCCTGTGCTCTAGAACTGACGGTTATTCGCATAAATCAGTTTGACTATTATGCCCCAGATATGTTCCATCGGATGGAGATCGGGACTACAGGCTGGCCATGGCAGGACGCTTATTTATTGGCATTGCAGCCACACATCCGTTGCACGGGTCACATGAATGGAAGCATTGCCTTGTTGAAAGACGTAGTTGAGGTGACGGCGATGGCATAGAAAGGGTACTAGATGATGCTCCAAGACGTACTGGTAATCCTTGCAATCCATACTGCAGCTCACGACAAGTAGATCCAACACGACATCATTGCAGAATGCACCCCACACCATAGACTTCTCCACCGAAATTGCGACGGCTGAAGTAGACTGGTTCCTTCCTCAATTCGCGCCAGTATCGCTTGTTTCCGGTCGGACCGTCAAGATTTAATTTCTTTTCATTCGAAAAGACGACCTAAATAGGAATTATTCAGCTCTATGGTGAGACTTTGATGCACATCTACCTTTGCCCAATCTCTCCCTAGGTTCATCTTTGCGAATCCGAGTGGAGCCTCTCTGTGTGGCGATCGGTGATTCGTGGCACCTTCTCCATTGCATGCCTGGTGATGTTCTCGCATCTTCTCACTGCTCTTCAGACTGTAGTTTTCGACACAGAGAGGTTTAATTCCGATCGAATCTTTTTCAAGGAGGACGTACTGTTGGAAACAGTCCTCAGAATCTTCCGCTTGTCACGGGCAGTAATCTTTCATGGGTGTTCACACTCAGCGTTATATCTAGAGACATCAGGGCTCTCCAAAAATCTTTGAATAGGCCAAGGGGATCTCCCTACTTGCCTGGAGATGGCTCGAGTAATGAGCCCACCTTCATGATAAGCCCTCTCATCAGAGGAAAGCAGATGACCACGAGCCATGTTGACAGCCAGCATTAGAAATGCATTTGCTACACATGCTTACCTTTATAAGTATCTTCAAACACGAAATTCCCTGTCTTCCATGAATAATTGTTAAGTTTTTTAGGGTGACCTTATAATTATGAAACGATGCAAAAACCGATAAACTGTTTTAAAGAAGATCAGAAAAATGCAGCTCCGGTTAAAAAACGGATACCTAGGTTATTCGTGCTGGGGAGTCCGTTCATGATGCTAGAAAAAATCCTCAATGATTGCTTTTCTTGAAAGTGCAAAATTCGAGGGTGACCTCATAATTATGAAACGCACTGTATATCATGCAACCGGCGATGTCTCTCAACTTAGCTGAATTGAACCCTTGATGCTACTTAGACTACTGATAAGGGGAATTCCTTTCAGCCTGGCTTGATGTCATGAACCTGTTCTCCAGCGTTCCCGTGAAATCCGTGATTTTGGCCTCTCGTATAATGACGCTCTTAATTTTGGAAATTTTCTCGCGGATATAGTGTTTGAAGCTACATCCAGTTCTATTTACTGTCCATCCCAAATCCCATCATGTTATCCCAAATCACGGATTTCACGGAATTTATTGCATATCCTTAGCGTTCCTCAACGACTGTTCCTCCTTTTTGAGCTGCTTTTAACTTATGTTAGGCCTCTTCTTAAATGTTGTTCTGCGGTGAGGTCCTCTATAAAAATAAGTCATATTGGCAATGCTGAATAGGCTCAGAAGAAGTTTACATTTTGTCCATTCACTGGGAAAGGTGTATTCAATGTTTCGTACAAGGAGCGATGTCACTTGCTCCCTGACACTGGATACTCCCAGGGAAATAGCCGGCTAAAGAATTTTTTTTTAAAGGCACCGTTCACGATAAAAAGGTTACTGAGTTCTTCCTTTAGAAATACTCAGCGCCCCCCATGGGTGGTAGAAGGGACCCTCTCGCTTCCACAATCTCGGCGCTTAGGGCACACTGGCAGCCCCGTTGTTGCCGTAGCTCGCGTTCCCGCCTCTCGATCGGTGTCACGTTAGACGAGTGTCGAGACAATACAGATTGCTATTATTCGTTCTAGGACCCACGCACAATCAGCTAATCGCCGAGTGATGGAGCGATGTTTTTCTCCCATTCTTTTATCGGTACTATTCTACTATTACACCCCCAGAAATATTCTACTGATACACCCCCAAAAACTCAAAATTTTAAATTTCGATGAAACTTCGCCCATAAGGGTAATCCGATGCCCTGATAACGGATATGACCTTCATTTTTGGCGTTGGCGCCATTTGGCTCCAATTGGCGCCAATTTGGCGCAAAATTGGCGCCAATCGGAGCCAAATGGCGCCAACGCTAAAAATGAAGGTCATATTCGTTATCAGGGCATCGGATTACCTCTATAGGTGAAGTTTCATCGAAAATTAAAATTTTGAGTTTTTGGGGGTGTAATAGTAGAATAGTACCCTTTTACCCTCTGTTTTTTCTTTTTGCTGCCGCGATCCCTTATTTAATTTCCTACTCCCAGAGGCTGAAAAGGTGAGCTACTTTTGCTGATACTAGGGTTTTTTTGTTTATTTGTGCTTATGAGTGAATGATTTTTGGCTTACCATTGTGTGTTATTCGCACCAGGACCCACATCCGCGCAGTGAAAGCACTGTTTGGCTCGTCCGGGCGCCCCATCTTCTTCATTTTTCCTGTATCATTCTCGTTAACGGTTTTTCGAAGCCTTTTTTCGTTTTGGAAACACCGATGCACGCAGTTTCTTCACCTCAGTCGCACTAGTTTCGACCTTTCCTTCCATTTTTCATCATGAACTGGATTACCCAAATTCAAGTGAACGGTGCCTTTAAGATAACAACAGGTCCTGCCTATTAGAAGCTTTTTCGGCGTTCGTTAAATATTGTCTGTGATCTAAATTTGTGTCCGCTCTGCTGTGGAAAAATTACCGTGGGGGACTATTCGCTTAGCACTGTGGTATAGTCGGTAAAAGATAATGGCAATCACACACGTTGAGATTGGAGCTGTAGCAGTGAAAGCAAAATCAGCAAGTAAATTTAGCGATATCGAATACAAGAACGTACTCAAAGGTCTAGCTTCTTCGCCAAAAATCGGAAATCATAAGCAAAAAGTAAATTTTTCAGGTTTTCGCGGTTTTCTCTGATTTTCTGGCAATCTACAGCTCAATTTCACACCAACAAGCGACATGGCATTAATACATCTTTGAGGTCGCTTTGATTTAATATCATTTCATATAGGGTGGATCGTCCAAATCGCACGGCTCTAAGTATTAAAGGAACACACAGAAACTTTTTTACTATTGGATTGATGCATAATTACTGCGGATGTTGTCGTGGCTTCTTTTCTCGCTCTTACCTCGAGAAAGGTTGGAAGTTGGCAGAGTCATTTAGCGATCTCAACGAATTCTTCCGCGATGGATCAGTCAGCCAAAGCCAAGTAAGGAACGGGATCCCCTGAATCTGTCATATTCTCCGATGGAACCTTCCATGGATTATGACATCTGCCGTATTCATTGAAAAATTGGCACGCTAACAGAATTTACGTCGAAATGATTGACTTGATGGTCACCGTTAAAGCGCGGATCACCTCCAATAATCGAAACTTCTCCACCTCAAGGAACCGACTGCCTAGCAAATAAGAAGCAGTGCTTGACTTAAATGATGAACGCGTTCCGGAGTAATTATTTGAACATGCTTTCGTTCAGTATTTCCATCGCTTCTTGCAATGAAACTTGTCGAAAAAAAATCCGCAATAATTGAGCATCAATCTAATAATATTGATAAACCGGAAAGTTTCCTCTGTTTTTGAACACCTCAGGTTGTTGGAGGAAAGATCAAGGACTTAGCCCTATAATGTTATACTTTTCTGGAAGGGTAAGTCCCCCCCCCCCTTTATCTCTGTTTGGATTCTGTTGACATTCCTCGAACCTGTTTGTGTAGGACTCGTGTGAGCACTGAGGACCATCGCGCGCGTTTTTGGCACCAGATGCTTTTCTACAACCGCAGGGGCAAGAGCACGGCTTGAGCCGCGAGGAGTATTTGTGACATTTAAGTAGACAATGTTCTAGGGGAACGTACGGTGCGTGAGTAGCTTGCAAAATTCGAACAGGGTGGAATCACCCTCGAAGATGTTCAACGTTCAGAGAGGCCGTCAACAGCTAAAAACGAACAAATCAAAATGTTATTTGAAACGAATCGGCTTATCACAATTGTCGTGGTAGTAGAAAGACCTGTTGTTTCAAAATCAACCATCCATGACCATATGCTGGAACTTGGTTCCGTTAAGCGCCTTGATGTTCTGGTACTTCACGAATTGAGCCTGCGCAATGTGATCTACCGCGCCTCCGTGTGCGACTCGTTGCTCAAACGAAACAAAAATGAGCCGTCTCTTAAACAAATGATATCAGTGGACGAAAATGGGTCGTTTCCACACCGCGGAGTGAAACGAACAAGAAGCCTTCCCACTGAGCCATCACAAACCACTCCGACGGTCAACATACAGGTGCGGAAGATTATGCTCTACTGCTGATGGGAAAGGGAATCATTCATCATGGGCTGACGTTACAAAGTCAAATCATGACTGCGGAAACATATTGTACTCAGCTAAACAATTTGAAGGCAGCAATAAAACAAAAGCGGTCAGAGCTGGCCAATCTGCTGGGGGGAATGCAAAAAGCACTTGGAAGGGTTTCTCGATTCTAAATCTTGAGCCTTCTATGAAAATGCATAATGAAGTCTATACGAAGACAGCGGATCATTACTGATAGACTGAAGGATATAATGTTTGATGAATGAATCTGTTCTTCTAGAAATTCCCACTCGAAGATGACTCAAAAATTGCCGGAAACTTTCCGTCAAAAATTGCCGGAAACTTCCCGTACAACTCAAAATTTTGCAACAGAAAAACGTAGGGTAAGTTCTGATCCATGCACAGAAAGTCTGATTGTGAAAAGAAATCGGGAAAATCCGATCTGAGCGTTGCGATTACTTTCCACGGGGACATTTTGAGTCGAAGGTTTTTGATACTTGCCCAACAACGGAGCAGGATTTGAAGGTTTGGATTGAAAAGAAGTTCCCGCAATAACATCGGTGATTCTAAGACGTGTAAATGAGGGTTTCAGTATGGGACTTATTATAGTTTCTGTGTTCAAAACGGTCAGTCATATTCGAAAACTAAACATTCGAAATGTTGATTTGTGTAAAGTTGAATGCTTAATGTTCGACTCAAAATTTCCATTTATGGTCTGTTGCTCTTGTTGATATTCATGCTCATGTACATGTTCTATAGATTTGTTGCGATACATGACTTAGAGAACTATTTCTGTGCGTGTTTTTTCTATACTTAGGATCGTACGGTTTGGCTGCCACACCCTTGAAATCGCCATTAATTCAAAGAACGTTGTGGAACTTGAAGACACTAGTGCGCCAGAATCACTTCGTCTGAATACATCTCAGCGCTGCAAATCAAGAGCTCATCTTGATCATGTCACAAATGTCGCATCTGTGAAACATGTGGTCTAAATTCTCCTGGGCCTACTTCGAAGCCATGAACACCCTTTTAGGTAGGGAAGAGATCGAGCTCTGCTCAATGCAAAGCTAGCAGCTGATATTGGTGCTACCAATCAGCGTATTCTGCCATAATATTTTATGGAAGGATTCGCGTGAGTAAATTGTTCTCAGAATTGGACAACTCCCTAAAAACTACACTACCATCGGCCAACGCAATGGATGGGCTTCTAGGGCATAATAGATAAGTACCAATGCGTGTCGCATCCTACATGTTGAATCCATAAACGACACGCTTGGCTAAAGCGAAGAAAAGGCTAAAGATCAAAAGTTTGACATGACTGGTAGGAAAAGGTTTCACCAACAACTACATGTGTCTTCGATACCTACTATTATAAATTTCACATGATTCCAGGACTGCGTGGAGGTTGGAGAAAAGCAAAAAAGTATGATCAGAAATAAGTAATTATTTACAAAAACCTTCTAAAGCGCAAAGAAGTGGTCGGAGACTATCATAACGGTAGAGCTTGAATGTCTGATGACAACACGTGCGCTGAGTTGGGCGGAGCTGATTGTATGACAAGAAATTCACAATCATTTTTGAAGACGTTTTAGAGCAGTAGTAGAAAGGGACTAACGTGAAAATCAGAGTCAATCGCTCGTGGAGGGTGGCGTGGAGGTAAAATCAATACCTTATAATTATGTTCAAGAATGTGCACTAAGGTGGAAGGAGCTGCAATTGGAAAATTCCCGAGTCTGTTCAATCCAAGGGGTATGTAGTCCAGGCTTAAATTGCGAAATACTGTTCCGCGATTCTCAAAGCTGTGAAAATGTCCGATGAAAATTAGCTATTAAATAGAGGTCGGATGTTGAATTTGGACAGGGCGTGCAAAGTGAGCGGAGTTAGGAATAATGCTTCTATGTATTCCAGACGGTTCGCCTGATGGGTTGTTGAGCAGTAGATATCGGCGAAAAATTAAAGATGTCAAAAATGTCAGATTCACAAATATCCAATGGAGAGTAATCGTGAAGTGCCATAGTTGTGAGTGGCCTTACGAAAATTGTTGAAGCGTAATGACAGAGTTGAGTGTACAGAAATCAAGGAAGCTATAAAATAAAGAGATCCTGCATGAGTGTGTTCTGCCAAGATGGTTGGGATTCGCAAGTGAGGATAAGATGCATTGCGCCGGGTTGTTCCGAAGCCTCATAGAAAACAACTTCAGAACTATTCTTGAATGGGAATTCATGGTTTTGAGTTCAGCCATGGTATTATGTCCCACCGCATCGCTACGTTAACCTCAAGGAAGTGTTGGTCGACAGTTAGCAGATGGCCATGGGTACAGAAAATGATCAGCGATTGATCCACAGTAGTTTTACAAAATCGTCACTTGGTTTGTATCAGCGCTTTGAAAGTAGGTACAGTAAACTCGAATATGAGGACAGTATCCCACTCAAGGAGGGCTGCGGCCAACTCAGTCATTCAACAGCCGCAACTGCAGTTTAGCGAGAATTTCAAAGTTGAGTGCTCGGTGTAGAAGGGCATATCTTTTCGGTTAGAGATGGCAGGAGGAAATTTTTTATCAATTGCTATCCCGTGAGATGAGATCCTATAATGTGAGGGATTTCCTTAGATAGTTAATATCAGGCGTTCGGGACGCTCTTCATGGAGGAGCAAGACGAGCGCGTGCATCAAGGATGTGAACCTTTTTGTCATACCTACAGCTGCGCCGCCATAGCGACGTACCTTCCTGGCTCGGTTATGTATTCGATAAAGTGGTATAACACAAGGAAATCGGCTCGAAGACGTTGGGAACAGAGCTAGCAGATTGGGAGTGCAGATTTGAGGAAAGCATTCGAGACCACCTACATTTCACCTTAAAGTGGTGGACACTTCATCTCAAATGATCACTACGACTAGTACCCTTACTTCATAGATCGGCTGACATGTTGAAACTGATTTAGGACGTCTCCAAATCCGAAATTTGACTCAATTTGACTCATAGGAACTTTCGAATGAGAGCAAAATGGCCATGGAGGTTCAGATTCCATAATGTCAATTTCGTTCAGTAATGGGTGAAATCACAACTTGGTTTTCTCGCAAGCGTTAGCATGGCATAATCCAAGTATAATATTGGAATGAGCGCTTACATCTCGACAACGCATTCCTTCATGCAAGGTGTGCTCAAGACTGCAGACTGTTTTGAATGTTATATGTATCAAAGTGCTTCACCTGCTCTCAATGAAGAGCAGGTCTGTTCATACTTGGAGTCCAGCTTTCCAATGGGCAAAACAGTATATTCGTTAACAAGGACCGAAGTAGGGACGACATCATAGCTTGATTTGATTAGGTCTTAGTGGTCCGTAATTGGCTATGTGTGTACGATGGTTAGTGATTACATTAAAGGCACAGTTCACGATAAAAATGGTCTATGAGGTATCTGGCAAGGATAGATCTGTGGCCCCCTCATACACAATATGTGGCGCTGTCAGGTGGGAAACGAATTGGGTCGGATCGGAAACGGAAACAGATAGGGCGTTACAAAGGCTTAAAATTATTACGTGAGTTTCACGTGTTATGGACGGGTTTCAAGGGCTTTTCAGAGGCTGCACGATCACAAGGGAACCCATGTAGGAAGTTCAAACAATTGCCATGACCCTAGCGACAGTAATAGGCAATTCTGGACGGTTTTGGCTTGATGTAGTCAGCTTTTGCGTAACTGCGACAACTGAAATCTCGCCCAAATACAGCTTCCATGCCATTCCTGTGATGGTCAACTCGTACAACCTCTATTAACACTACTTCTGGGGAGCTTCATTTATGGCGAAATCGGCAAATTTCCCTGCTTCCTTCACTACCAATGGGCTACTTCCAAACAATACTTTAGCTTTTCGACTTAAAAAGGTTACCTCAAATTATCGTGGCCTGTGCCTTTCAACCTGACCATGTCGATAAACTGGCGACAATTAGAGGACTTGCGGGTTCAGGGATGCCACTAAATGTAGGGATGTATAACCACAAATAAACTGTTTTGACACAGTCGCTAATATCCAAAGATGAGAGTCTTTTTCCAGAACAGCATCAGCACAGGAAACTTTTGTTCTGATGGCGAACAAGGTTCCTTTTTCGAAGGGCAGAACTATTTAGTGCTGAGTCTGCGTCACAATTTGTTTTCTTGCTGAATTTGTTATTAACTAACCAATGAGGATAATTCATGGCCTGATCACGAATGTTACTTTTTAGAATTTGAAAACTCTATTACATTTAACGGAACGATCGTTGTTCCTATACTTGCCCCTTTTGCGCGTAATTAACCGTAGGACCGGGCTGTTATTGTATACTCGAAAAATGGCTGTTGCTATTGCTACGGAAAAAACTGAGAAATGAGTGGATCAAGCGAACGCAATTAATGTATTTCGAATTTTCATTGGAGAGACCGTGCTCTCCATTTTTCCAAGATCATGAGAGATCCGAGATTATCGGAGATATGAGGTTTCTGATCAACTGTCTGATCAGGGTGTGCACATACTCAAACGCACAGTTAACGATAAAAATGTTTTCATACGATAAAACTGTTTTCATAGTGACCATACAGCCATACAGTACAAGCCACCGTATACCATATGGTGCCCTGTCAGACCGGAAAACGGCCCAGACAGGGGTTATAGGGGCACAAAGATTGTACCGTATGCCACACCAAAGGCAGCATATTTCAACGGCGTCACAGAGACTGCGTCGTTTACAAGATGGAATCAAACAACTCATGTTGGGAATCAAACAACTTCCCATTATCTGGGCAACAGTGAAAAGCAAATTGAACATTTTTGGCTCACTGTGATCAGCTCTTTACGATTGAAAGAACTAAAATATCGTCCGAATACCCCTTTTATGCCATTTCTGTCATGGTGATCTCGATCAACTCCATGTCTCTAATATCGAGAGGCATCATCTTTGGTGGAGTTGGCTGATATCCCAGCTCTCTTCAACACCGCCGTACTATTTTCAACCAACACTTCCATTTTTAGGCCTAAAAAAGTATCTCAAATTTTCGCGAAGTGTGCCTTCGAATACCCTGAACGACGTATACTGGAAGTGCTCTCTTCACCTTCCTTCAAACAAAGCCACCACTTCAGGGCAAGTTACTCCTGAATAATCATAGGATTTGCATGCATGATAGTGCTACTTTTTGCATGCTTACACCATATTTTCGAATTCGAGAAATTCGTGGAATTTCAATATTCTGCTACCTTCCACTAAAAAAAGACTGAGGTAGCTTCCCACTGCCTCTTTCCTTCGATTTTTGTCAACGTCGTTAACATTATTGCTATGGTAACCATGATACATTCGATAAAAATGTAAATCACTGGATGGAATTTTACGAGCGTGGACCAAGCCGCTTCTTTTGCTTCTTCTACATAGATGGGGAAAGAAGAAAAACGTATCACAAGTTGCATGAGAACTGAGTGCCTTGCGTGGGATTCCCACCACTCAGCTTCATAGAGAACTCGGCTTTGTGTTTTTTTTCAAGTGGCCTACCCTCAGACGAGTAATATTCTATCGTTCTGTGAAAAACTAAAGCTATCTTGACCACAACCTCTGCTCGTGGCTTGACTTTTCAGAAATATTTCCATAACATACACTTAGATAGGGGGATATACGGCTTGGAACCTGCCTTTCTAAACGCCTTACTGGAACCATCGGTCACATTGAATGAAAGGTCGCATCCTACAGCAAAACACTCCCTCAAAACACTATCTGTCATGCAACAAATAGCTTTAGATAAGACTATTTGGTGAAAAGTAGTTTCCATGGAACTGGATGCTTCCAACAATGCACCCCTGCTTTGGATTTTCTTATTCGCGCTGACGAAATCGAGTTCATCGATGGCTGTGGTGGCAAACAACGTCGCTCAATCCATGATTCGATCGTGGTGTGCACGAAGTGGATATGCGTTAGGATGGATGATGCAATACGGTAAAGCTGAAAACCAGTTGGTCTGAGTATTCAGAGGCGAAGAACCTTGGCCGCCAGGTGGCAGGCTCGTCTCCTATACAAACATTTCGTGGAGGCCGAAGCCTTACTGAACGCTTGGAATTGGTTGTTTAATGGGCCAGCAGTTTGATGGACGAAAATCTTTCAACAGTGTTTGTTGTGCCCCGAAAACTTACGCATAACTAATATCATACAAACAGGATATTGTCCAAGTTTGATCGTACAAGTTTGAGGATTTTCTTCTGAATGCGGGCCCTATTATTCACCTGACAACAGAGACCTCACACTAACTAACAGTCATCGCAAATGTGAGTAAGGCGACCGCCACGTGAATGATTCATGTCAGATTAGAGGTAGAATAGCATAAATTATGAGCAAAATATCCTTGTGTGTGTTGTGCGAGGTTTTTAGGTGGAACAATTTATTAAATCAAATTGATTTGATAAAATGTTCCACCTGACGACCTAGTACGGCACAGACATATTTTAATCATAGACAAATATGCCGAGATTGAAGCAAGAGCGAAGTTGGGGACTATGAGCACAAATTATCGTTATTTTAAATTATCTTTTCACATCTATCCAAATAGTATTAGCAAAAGATTGGTCAAAAAGGGACAGCACAACACGAAGCCCATAGGGCCAAGGCAATATGAAGAAAAGGCTAGGCTCTGTGAGACGCCATTTCCGGCTTCGCCGCTGATGCAGCTTGAAGGTACCGTTTGTGATGATATTATAAGTTTTTTCTCAGTGTGAAGGGTAAAAACGTTGATGAGGAACAGCCCATCGGCAGCAAATGAAACGAGAAGTTAGCGGAAAGTTTCTTGAGCTAGTTGATAGTTCTTTGAGCTTTTTGAGCTTCGTAGTTGAGTAAGCTTATGACGTCAATTGACGAGATTTTGGTGGCTACAGAAAAGTGGCGCAGGCTGCTAATGCGTATCAGTAATAGTACTTCCAACAAACGTGCCCCATTCTGACAAATACCTGTCTCAAAAAACCATTGATTCAGTCCTGTCATGGGATCATCAGGCGGCAGATGGAGTCGAAAGCGCCCTACTGAGCTGCATCTAGGCCTGGCAATGCTCCAGACCTTCTTCTGAATTGTGGTTTCCTACCGATGATAGATTTCTGTTTCTTCTTATCGCGGACTGAGCCTCCAAGTAAGGCTGATTATGCAATTAAATGAAGGATGAATTGGCTTTTCGAAAGGAAGACACGATCAGGAAAAACTCTGTAAAAACAGTTTCGAACTCCATGGGCCATTTGTTTGACCCTTAAGTTCAGGAAGAAAACCCGTGCGAGCGCAACTCTAGAATGACCAATCACTCTTGATATTCCGTATTTCCAAATCTCCCCGAAAAACAGCTCTACTCAGAAATACCTTTGAAGGTGGCCAAGATCATTTCAATGTTTTCCAATCAGCGCAAAACTCACTCCCGAATTCAGTAAAAGAGATACCATTACTAGATGTACAAGTGGTTGAAAGCAAGTTCGCGTGAGAGGAATGTGCAAAGCGAGTGGTGGTCCACTCCAAAGGAACTACGCTGTCTCTGGACATGCTTCTTTCCCATACAGAAAGTCAACGTCATGGTATTCGACGTGACGACCAAAAGCAACACTTTTTCGGCCAACGGTATATACTTATAAACTTATTACGTTAATCTAATTGCATACTGACCAAGGGATACGTTTATGCTAACTATTTCTCGATTATTTCGTTACTGTTTTATGTGATAGCCAAAGAAAGAGTAGGCCACGTTCATTGCTGAAAAAGAAAATGAGATTATCTGAAGTGTAGCTGCGTGGTGCATATACAATGGGGCTACTTAAAGGTGGAACCATTGCCTTCTCTCCTTCCGGGGTTTAGGCTTATACTTCAGCGGCCTTTTACGATCATTTTCCATTATTGCCCCCCCCCCCCTTAAAACAAATGCTAGCACGTTGAACGAAGAAAGCCAAGGAAAGGCAGTAGTGAGATCAACTCGAGATGGGAGCAAGAGGAAAATTTATACAAATATTGGATAGTAAAATGGCTGTCTGATCCAAGCGCTAATTGGAAGTAAACGTGATTTTCTCGTGACTACGGTCAGCTGGAGTTCTAAGATCGGATTTCCGTCCGGACTCTGAGAGGATAAATCCTCAATCTAACTCTATACATGATTTCGGAATTAATTTGATATTCTAAAATGGTGAAGCACTTTCACAATCAGATGAACTACTCAGAGTTCTACCACCTGTAAATCTGGAATGTGATCACAGCAAAATCCTGGCCTTCTGCCTCTGTTAACTGGGAAATCATAGGGCCAGTGGAAATTGGCTGATGTGAACACCCGCTATTTCCTCATTACATTTGTATTAAGAGCTCCCGAAAGCTTTATTTTCTGAGGGAAAACCGTATTAACCGCACAACTGAAGAAATAGCTAGAAAATCAGATTTTGTCCCATGAATACCTAGTTAAAAAAGATGCAAAGAAGAGATAGAAGGGTTATTCTTCATTCCTACCGCCCGATTGTAGTGCATGACAAACGTTTGCCCTACATTTTCCAGGACTGCATGAGTATTTTGAGTATCTACCATAAAAAGGTATCAGAAAGAAGCCACAGCGTTGTGAACTCCTGGATATTGCTTGGGCCAAGTCAGAATTCGATGAGACATTCTAAATCTATTGGGGGGAGATTCAGAATGTATCATCAAATTCTGATTCTGTCTCAGTCCGCTGTTCTGATTATATTGTACTTCCTGAAAACGCCTCTCAAAAAATAAAGAACCATTCATGCGGTAGTTCCAAAGTCCATGCACTGCTCAATCATAGCCAAAGCACTAGCTCAATCCTACAATTATTCGTGGTTTTCGCTTTGCGACCTCCCCGTCGTCGTCAATCGCAATTATCCTCTCAAATGCATGGTGGTGAAACTCTTACCAAGCGGCTCATCTTCCTACAAACGACGGATTTACAGATATCCGACTAGCCGGCAGGAACTGGCCTTGTAGCCGTGCCGCATCGGCTGCCGACGGCGTTCACCGCCATTCTCCCCTATAAAGGCTCTGAATCGCGCTCAAGCGCATTTGCCTCGTCGCCGACCTGTTTTTCCTCAGTGTCCTCCTTCATCCCTTCAGTCGGTGGTGCCGTCCGTCTGCCTACAGGCGCACCATGTTGAAGGCACACGATTCAACGTGAAATCAGTTTTCTTCTATTACTACCTACTGCCTCAATAATACTAACCACTGATGGTTTTTGCTTTGACAATAAAGAGTCTGTAACTGATTGATAATCAGCCATTCGGTCCTGTATCTTCCTCAGTTTTCGGTGAAGGACATTCGCCTATTCTTCCACAATTTCAGACACGGAGTTTGCTGGACCCACGACGATGATTATCCTGTTTTTGGTGCTGAGTTCCACTCTCAGGGTCGACACACAATGTTTAACGAATCAAGGTTGTGGAGGTGGTGGAGGCTTTCAGCCCTCTTACGGTCACCACTATTCTCGGCAAATAGCTCAACCACTTCCTCAACTCATTGCTCAACCATTACCTCAACCGCAACCTATTGAATACTACTATAGATGTAGGTACCCTTTCCTTTCGAGAAAAAAAGCAATTTGTGCAGAATTAGGAAAATTTTCGATTTCTATCTGCTTACCTTCAGTTTCTGGCGAGAGTAGCTCCAGCAAATCTCAGACTTATTAGCTCCAATCTTTCAGATCAGTTGAGAAATCACTAGATAAAGAGTGGTTCCTTGGACAGGGTTTTCAGTTTCAATAGCGTTCACTGTCTCTGCAAGGTCACCAGAGTACCGCAGCGGTTCTCAGGGGACTACCCTATTTTCGGCTTATTTGCAATCTGTGGCATAACTTGATGGGCTAAGGAAAACTTCTGAATTGGGGTCGGGTGTTGAGAAAGGCTATGACATTATGGCTGAAGAAATACCGTATTACAAAAAATTCAAATCGCTGTTTGTCAGCCTATTTTGATGCATCTTTTTCACTTTTCAAGCACAATTTCAACTCAGAAAGAATCATGCAAAAACATATTGTCTACTTCATGAGACTCACCTACGTACTATACACTAGTTGGAGGCTAAGGTAGGCCTGGTGTTGACTCCTACACACAACAGTGCCTTCGCAGTGCTTATGATCGAAGAGAAATTCAGTTACGAGCATAACAGGTTTAGCCTAACCATGTTGTACGTTCAGCGAACTCGTACGCTCAGCCTCCATCGGATACTCTGACTAGTGTCGATAAAGAGCCGGCAAGTGCTTCTTCTTCAGCAAAAACGCAAGTTAGTTCTGAGCTGGGCTCAATCTTTGGATAACTCCACTTTCAATCAAGTACTCTCTAATTTCTCATTTATTAAGGAGGAGTATGAGGAGTACGATAAAAAGCTTCCTGAATTGAAACAAATCGCTGTAGAGGAATCAACGTCAACGTCTGAGGTGAATCCTTAAGCCCGACTTCCTTCTCATTTGTCACCATAAATGCTTTTCAGACTGTCGCTGTTACACCTTCGAAGACATATGTACGAGAGGAAATCTATCAAACTCACCCTCAACCTTATCAACCACGACCGTATCAGCTACAAACCTTTCAACCACAACCTCTCCAACCAATGCCGTATCAGCCCTACCAACCACGCCCTATAGCATACAGACCAATCCAAGTAGTTCCAGCAGGTGAATTATGCAGTAAACTCAACTATAGTACCTGGTAACAGTGAGAGGCGGAGTGATCAAAAACAATTAGACCTTTAGCGCTCTAATCGCCCACTTGGTAAGGTAGGATCCACTTCACGCGAGGTTTAAAGTTTCCGTGGAATAAGATCACTATACACTTCGGGAGGGTCCTGATCGACGGTTTTTCTCGAATGATGAAGCTTCATCACAACCGCATGACGAAGATTCGGGGAAGTTATCTCTAAATGCAAACCACTGACGAAGCAGCTGACAACCACTTTCAAGTCTTCTCCGTTCACTTTTACTCAAATGCTCACAAGAAAAAAAGAAAAAGAATTTCAGGATGTGAAGGAGTGCAGCCGCACTATTACCGTCCTGCTCCCTATATGCCAAGAGGATATGCTTTGCCGTACGCGCCATCTCCTACCTATCCACCTCTACCTCCTCCACCGCCACCGCCACCTCCACCGCCCCAGCCATATCCTGGTGAGTATGTCTTGTTTCTAATTGAAAAACAGAATCTCCTGCAAGTCGGGCATAGCGCTATTGTAGTATCGCACAAAACCACACACCAAAAAGCAGTTGAACCCTTTGACGACAATGGGGCTTCCGACGCGACGCGCCCATGTGACCAAGCCCCTCCTTTCGCACGCGAATGGCACCCACCGGTGGGTGGCACTGTCCCGGGAGAAAATTCTTTCGTTGGCTTACTGAATTCAGCAATTGGTAAGAAAAATTAAAGTATGGTAGCTCTCAAAATTGAGTGCCAACCTCCCTTGTGCCCATCATAGTGGCACGAAGCGGTGGGTGCCATTGTCGTCAAAAGGTTAAAGTGGCGCCACAGCGCCATGAGAGGAAATAATCTTCTGGTCTCTTTATTCGATTTGTTTCCAGTTCCTGTTCCTAGTTTCTTTGCTTTTTCTTTTTGTGAAGCTACCTCTTCAAACCGAACCCTGAGAGTTGCTCCTATTCTACCGTATTTGGGTACTGACACCGAGGGCCATACACCGCAGAAAGCTGGCCGGCCACGCTTTACATCAGCTCTTATGAACAGCATATTATAGTAGGATAGTGTAAAAGCTTGAAACACATTGACAGAGGCTAGTAATAGATTCAAATGCACACTTTCGCTGTTCAGGCCCCTTTGCAAGCCAGCTTTCGAACTAGCGAATTTCCACCCCTGCCCCATAGTACAGTAGTTCCAACACATCCTCATCATATCATCATTTAGCTGTCAATGCTTCTTTGATAGAAAAATCTATAACTTTTTAGGATCATACATTCAACCACCTCACCCGATGCCGATCAATGACTGCTGTGGCCGGTGCTCATCCATCTGCGGGCCCCGAGCAAAACGGGTTCGCAACCTTTTATTAAGAAGGTTCAAGAAGATGGGCGATGTTTTGAGTTGCCAGTTGCTCACTCTTGCTGAGCAATCGGCGATTTAAGAAACTTAGATGACTCCGGAATCTTCTGAAAGGGGGAAATGGCAGAGGGTTGGATAAGACTGTGAGATTCGACGTACAGTCAGGTTCTCACTTTACTTCAGCCCTCTAAAATTCAATAGAATCACGAGTGGGTACAATTGGTAGCGCACAGCTTTCGGAGCATTCTCACGTTCCTGCTTTCGGAACACTTGATGAGATGAGGAAATCTATCGCATACTCACCGATCCGGATTGATTTTGGCTTCAAATCCGAAGATTACGTTTTTTATTCCTGATCCACGCACTAATCTGGATAGTTTCCCTTTCTAGAGAGAAGCTACTTCACTTGTCTTACTGTAGTGATGTGTTCTAACGAGAGTTTTAACGAGAATTTTTGAAAACAAAAGAAGGTTTAGCTAAACGTCGAATCTATTTTTGGTTATACTGTACTTAGCAACATCGAGAGTTATTTTTTTCTGTGATTAAATTTTTATGAAGTGCTAGCTTTCTATTAATAAATGATCAATTAAATGATTAATAAATGATCTATTAATTAATAAATGGTCATGCACAACATGGCTTCCAAATATCCGAACCTAATCTACAAAGTGATTTAAGTTGCTAAATTTGCAGGTTTTCGCAAAGTCTGCAAAAACGGTGACAGCTGATCTTTCCCTACCATCAAAAGCGCAAAATGAAACTGACCTGAATGACAGTCGCTGCACGAGTAAGGAGCTGCGAGACATTATGGGCAAGGTGAGGAGATATCGCCATAGAATGAATGAACTTGTGTTTTTATTTTCCATCCAGGTCTCCTACAACACACCGTCAATAGCGAAGCGGCTTATACAGAGGATAGCCGAGGAAAAACTAAAAGGTGATGGTGTTAGTTGGGACTGAAGTCCTAAAACTTCAAGAAGAACTTTTTAGGGATGTTTGCGGTATTCTGCTCCAAGGAGGATTTCACCTACGTCACTCGAAGCAAAGTGTACTGTCAAACAGAGCGCGACGGTGTTGTCTGCTATGCGTTCCAGCATAACTGAGCTATAAGGGATGTCGGCGAAAATATCTACCTCAGACGTGGTCAACCCAAAAAGCAATCACTTATCGATCTATATTTGAAGTAAAACAACTAGAAATTCATGAATTTTTGCTTGTTTGATTGTTCAAAGATGTTTTTGTTAGATTGACTCCATCATACCCGAACTTTTCTATTTTCAATTGACTACCAAATTCAACATTTTTCGGTCTGATTAGGAGATATTCGGTCCATGTCCTCAATGTGCTCCACTGACACTATATGCATGTACACAGTTGTCAACGATCAGTATTTCATGAAATAAAAAGTAGCCTTGAATGAACTCTCATGGAAGATACCCACCGAATCACTGCCACAAAGTAGGAAAACGAAGACTTCCCGATGTAAGAGACAAAGTACTGCTAATACTTGTATTTATTTCTGTCCGCTGGCGCCATCGATAACTACTGTGTTAGAACGGATGTTTCGAGGTGGAGTCTAGTTCTCGATGGTGAAGGCACCTTTACTGGAACTTCTGGGTAAATATAATATTTTGCAGCGGGTTCGTAGTATCCTCATCACCTATAACCTGTATTGTCTCTCGCCCCATTCTGCATCCATCCAGTTCCTCGAGCACCAGTAAGGCCCGTCTCTTTTGCGAAACATAGTAATCCATTGAGTCGCTCTCGCTCGAGGGTCACCAAGCAAAAAAGCATTTTCAGTTCAGAACTTTCGTGAAGAAGTTTAACCAACTTGCCGCCTCCGTCCTAGTGTTCATTGGACGTCCCGAAGGTTCCAGTTAGTACGGCCCTGATTAAACGATCATCACGATATCGCACGACGTGTACACCTCACCTGAACTTCTATTACTTCGCGTGAGCAACGGCATCGTGGCATTCGTTGACGAACCTCAGACCTCCTGATTCCCTTCTGCACTTGCGTGTATAAGGAAATTCGAGCGTCGTCCTTTCCACAGAACGTTGAATGACGCTGACTGAATGTTAATCCTTCTTTTGTAGAGTCCGAGGCTACGAGGCGCGTCAGAGCAGGGAGGACCTCAGTGTCAAAGAGTTGAGCGCGGAACCGGAGGTTCTTTGTCTTCTTCGCTACTACCTCAATATCCTTAGATGCTCTCCAAACCGCGCAATTCCTCGAGAGTTCCGGGGCTGGTGTTTCATCATGTTGACTCTTCCACCAAAGTGCACGCAGCTGCAGCATCCCGAGTAATCTTTCTTTCAGTGTAAAGGATATATTGTAAGGATGGATCATGTATAGTGCGGATATTTTCAATTCAGCTAAGCCTAATTGGTCGCAGCAAATAGTTTTGAAAGGATAAACCTACTAGGACTTTGGATGGATGTCGGATGTTGAGCACATTTCTTATGAAATGTTTGGGACTTGGAATATTTTCCTTTCAACCTTCTCTCGTATTAAAATTGCCCCTCTACAAAGAGACTAATACTCTGTGTTCGATAGATCAACCAGCTCAGGCTTTTCGAATGATCTATAATACTTTGGGTGAACAGAGTGGAATACGGTACTCCTTGTGTACGAACAAGAACTATATCAACTACGACCACCTCTTCAGTTGCTGCAAACACTCTCATCGTGTCAACAACTATTTATGAAACAACTGTGACGACGGCGCATACCGTCATCAACGTCTAGCTCCCGCTGTACTCAAATAGTTCTACTGTAACTCTTCCTTATCCCTGTCTAGACAGCGACACTCTTCATGCCCAATAGTACTGCCACATCACCGACAATTCCAACGCCTGAAGGCAGTACACAATTCGGAAGCATTCGTTCATTCGATAAAAATATGTCCAATTGATTCCATGAAAATTAGGCGACGTTCGATAAATATCAATTAAATAATCCCTCAATCATTGAAGCTATGTATGCCCTCGTTAGAGCCTGGCAAGTCCCTTCATATGGAGGGACCCCCGATGCGATAGGGACGCTCAGGAGAAGGCAGTCCAAATCACGGGGCCATACGGGCTGCATGGAAGGAGACCATAACTCAGAGTGCACGAACGCTTGCGTGAGATACGTGTAGATAAATCGAGTACGTCGCATCGAATTGACCTAGATGAGCGCCAGTGGCATTATGTACCAGATATTGTCCGGTAAGAAAAGCTATGAAATTCAAATCCCAAGATAAGCCACTACGAGGAACCAAAGAAGAGGTGGCAAAAGTGAACAAGAAGGATTACGCGGAAGTCATGGTGACAGCGAAAAATGCTGTAAATAGAACGGAGTGGCAACGATTGACAAAGGTATCGGACTGTGCAACGAACGAGTGATTAAAGGAGGAGTGAAGAAGAAGGTGATGTTCATGTCTGATCCGTTCGGGACAGGGCATTTCACCTATGAAGTCCAAGCTCAGCATTTTGCGGAGGGTGAGCGGTGATCTGGTCCGAAGGTGCAGCAACAGCAATAAACGACCCATACCATACCCGGTTTTCTAGTTTAGGCATATTCATCATGTTCTTGGTAATTGGTGCTCATAACTGAAACCTTGGCATATTCCACGTTTTCTTGTAAGTGTGTGGTGCCCAGTAAGCAGAGATAATCGTTGAGAATGCTGTTCTCACCCCCTTCTGACTACTCTTTCTTATCGTAATGGGTTTTCTATCTGATGCCTTGCTGTTTCCTCGATCGTACACTGCAAAATAAGTCGCTCTTCATCCGTAATTGATATAGCTACTAGGATTTTTTGAATTTCCAGTGCGCCCGATGGGTCATGATGCAATAATTCAAGATTTCGTCTTCGTTGCCCTCGAGATTCCACGGCTTCTAAATAAACCATTTTCGATTTGTCATTCATAGCCTGCAAAACTTCAGGAGCGGCCCTGCTCTCCATTTAGATCACATATGTAGAAACATGGTGCGTTTTGACTTAGTGATTTCTATATAAGAACCCAGATCCCAGATCGATATCCGCCTGGGCCAACCAAGTCTTCCATCCCTCCGCGGTCGGTTATTTGGTACCACACCTGTCTGGGAGGATAGAAGCACTGACTTGTACATCGGCTGGCCACCGCAAGTCATTGTATAGGCCACATACGCACTTACTACGTCACTACGATTCTGAATGGAAGTCGAGTGCAGGGGCGCATCCCTCAGACACGATTGATTGACGCCACAAATTTCATATTTTTATCCTATAGAGAGCTATAACTGGTAACAACATAAAGGAAGTCCGCGTTTCCCTTGTGCATTCTGCACCTTCTCTTATGCTTGTTATATACCTCACCTCACACATCTGTTCGGTGCTCTCCATTTGTCAATTTTTATAAAATGGTGAAGCCCCGCAAACATCCAATAGCCTTTGCCCCCTTGCGCGCACTTTATGAGTCCTCTTCCGGGATCGCTCGTCGTTTCGACATTTCTCACATGACAGCTTCTTGTATCGCGATGCGTGGACAGGTCAACGGTCAACGAGCTCGAGACGGTAGTCTTGTTTCAGGTATGGCCCTTTTTCGAATACAATTACTTAGAGATGATTACGCCACGAACCTACCGCACTTCGACAGTTTTTTTTCTGACGAAAAGACGCTCACCGTGAAGGAAAAATTTAAATTCCAAAGCAAAAGTATAATCCTTACTACAAGTGGCGAGAGAGCTAAGAAGGGTCAAAAGGTTTCTCATAACTATTTTCCTCTGTGGTTTGAGTCGGAATCTTTGCCATGATATCGCTATCTGATCTGATATCCGATACCGCTTATTTTTGTTGAAAAATAATAAAAATTGATTGGAACTTTTTCATGAAGTATACTACTAAGAATGTGCTGCTTAGGGTCAAACGGATACGGTTTGGAGGGACGGGAAAGCTCCAATATCAATTCCATCGGTTTTGAAGTTTTATTTCCACGCACAATAAATAAATCCAATATGTTCCGATGTGGTCTAGTGGTTAATTGATGTGCTCTGCTTTGAACTATTCTGTCCTCGCAACGCGTCAAGGATCCGCTTTGCATTTGTATATCGTCCACCAAATTCACTAAAAAGTGAGGATGAAGAGCTAGTGGAGTTACTATGTGCCTTCGCCTCGTCCCACGCCAATAGCGTAATTGTGAGAGACTTCAACTTTCCATTGACTGGGAGCATCATCACGCACTCAATCCTTCCTCAATGCCTTCCTGGAATTCTTTCGAGAAATGGGCTTTAACCAGCATGTATGTATGCCAACGCATGGCAGTAAAATTCTTGTCTTAGTCCTTTCTACGCTTTCCAACATAAGCGATGTTACAGTGTCAGCTCCACTGGCGATTTCAGATCATTCCGTTGTTCGCTTCAGTCTGTTAGAAGAGCTTGGTGGTATGTGTCATCTACCCTTCCCTGATTTCTCTTCAGCTGACTACGTTGGTCTTGATGAGTACTTTCGGAATGTTGATTGGCTACAGCTATTTGAGAATTACATCTCCGCCGATGATGCATACGCCAGGTTCTGCAAAGTGGTCTACAGTGGGTTAGCAAGCTTCGTCCAAATGAGGTTTCCGAAATCTACCTTTATAAGATATCCCTCACGTATAAAAAACTTATTATTCCAGAAGGAACGCCTTTTCCAGAAAGTGGATTTCCCTTTAAGTTCCCCGCTTTATAAAAAGGTGTGCTCTGACGTTGACCACCATTTGCAAGTTTGTTGCCAGTTGCGAGCGTCATCTTGAGAGGTCTGCGTCTTTGCGGCGATTGCACCTTTACCTTCACAACAAGCTCAAACCCAAACCATCTCTCCCTATTTTGAATGATCAGGCTGGAACAAGACTTTATAATAACTCTGGCTGAATCCCTGGATCGATATTTCGCTAGTGTCTTCTTGGATTCGGCTACTGCTGATGGCGAAGTGCATAACAGCTTGAAATATGTCCATCGTAATTTACCCGACATCTACTTTCACTCTACTGATGTTCTTGGTGATGAAAAATTTGAAGCCTTCAACTAGTGAGCCCTTCGACGGCATACCTCAGATCGTTTCCAAGAAATGCTGTGGGTCACTATGTTATCCACTTTCCTTCTTGTTCAATATCTCTTTCCTTCTGGGGCAGGTCCCCTACCTTTGGAAGAAAGCTATAATTACTGCCATCCCCAAACAACCTGGAGCGGCTAGTGTGGCTGATTTCAGGCCTATCAGCATTAGCCCCACACCTGCCAAAGTCGTGGAGAAAATTATGTTCAGGAAGTTACTAGCGTGGTTCCAGAAATTCCACCTCGTCCCAGCGGAGCAGCACAGCTTCCCACCCAGGGCTTCTGCTTGTACTAATTGTTGATGCCTTTTATGATGTTTGCTGGGCTATAAATCGATGAAGGTCTGTGGACGTCATACATCTGGTCCTTTTAAAGGCCTTCGATAAAGTCTGTTATCCAAAACTCATCAAAAAACTGGAGCACTACGGAATTCGGGGTGATGCTTTGGACTGGATAAAGTCATATCTTAGTGACAGGAGCATAACAGTGCGTTTTGGTGCTAGTTAATCTACTGAGTACATCTGTACTAGCGGGGTCCCCTAAGGTGAAGTACGATTACCTATATTATTCCTGATTTACACCACGGAGCTACCACAAATGCTCAAAACATGCAGCGTTGTAAACGTACAAGTAAACGCAGATGACATTAAACTTTACGCTTCGTATGAATATCAAATAGAGCATTTATACAAAAAGCTCTGGAGTTGTCAGTTGAGAAAATGCGAATATGAGCATCCAACTGGGATATTCCCTTAAATCTGAGCAAATGCTTGGTGATGCATTTTGGGAACTCTGCTGCTAATGAATACGTCGTAGATGGAATGAGGCTACCTATTTGTGACTCGACTAAAGACCTTCAAATTGTTTTTGATACCACACCCAAGTTTTCCGAGCAAATCGATGAGGCTGTAAAGAAAGCATTTGCCGCCATGTTCGCGTTAATGATGAATATCAGATGCTCGGACCCGACCATACTGCTTCGTCTTTACAAAACTTATGTCTTACCCTATCTAGAGTATTGCTCGCAGGTTTGGAGCCCATCTCACAAAAAAGATATTCTCAAGATAGAATGAGTCCAACAAGTGTTTACGCGTATTCTTTGGTATAGGTCTACACCTTGGGTAAGCCGGCTCCGTCCGCCCTCATACGGTGCACGCCTCAAACGCTTTTCNTACCCTATCTAGAGTATTGCTCGCAGGTTTGGAGCCCATCTCACAAAAAAGATATTCTCAAGATAGAATGAGTCCAACAAGTGTTTACGCGTATTCTTTGGTATAGGTCTACACCTTGGGTAAGCCGGCTCCGTCCGCCCTCATACGGTGCACGCCTCAAACGCTTTTCTCTGAAGTCCTTGCTATACAGACGGTAGCGGCTAACGCTATACAGACGGTAGCGGCTAACCTTGTGTTTTGTTTTAGGGTACTTCGAAAAGAAGTGAAGCTGTGTGCTAGTAAGTACTGATGTTTCAAACCCACAAGTGAAAGGTTAGGTGGGTCCAACCTCCACTATGCCAAAATTCATCCTAAACGGTACACTTTGATGTTCAACAATTTTTTCTATCGTTGCGCGAGATGGCTCGAACTGCTTCCACCTGAGGTGCTGCAGGCACCCAGAAATGCAGCAAAATATTCAGAAAAAGGATCGACAAGGTCGATTTATTGCGAACATCACGTATTCCAGAATATATCTAATACTCTTCCACTATTTTTCAAGCAATTACTGCATTGGTGCTCACCCTACAGGTTATCGCCATTCGTGCTTGCGACGAGCATTCCATAGTATTGATGACATATGATTGAATTCACAATTTTGAAAACTCCACGGCTTTCTGAATTCTATGCGATGATTATTCTTTTCTATTAATAGGCACCCACAGGCAATCTGCACACACCCCTTCTCCCCTTTTCTCCTTACTTGAGAATCTTCCAGAGCTTCAATATCTACTCTGTGTTACTTTCATTGTATGTGCGGTTATCTTAAGTTCATACTTGTTCGGGCGACTACCTGCTTGCTAGTTCCACTTACCTCCCGCATTTTATCTCCTCCTACTTTTTTTCTTTTCCTTGAAGCAGGTGGGATGCCATGCAGAGAGGATACTTCGCTTCGTAGGGCTGTGGGCTTTAGTTGTGGGTTCTAGTTGTTTCAGGATCCTTCGGTTTGATGAACCCCCTCGTTTGAGGTCCCCCCTTGGTCTGCTCTCCCGGGGTTCCGGACGGATTCGCTCGTAACGGACTAAGTTGACAGCAAGCCTCGGTTCTTCTGTCGCTTTGCGTTCTGGACCAAGTACCAGGATCTTGCGAGAGGACCCATCATCTGCTCGACAGGGGAAAGCAACCTTATCGTTCTCACAATAACATGCCCTAGCTCCTCTCTCGTTCCCATTGATGTCTGGGCGTGTCTGCTAATCTCTCTGCTTATTTCATCGCTTCTCTAGCACTAACCTTTTCACTTTTTTTACCTTGTTTTGTTGTTATGCGTTTCTCTTTTGCCTTGCTATAGGCCAATTTTAAATATCTCTCGAGTGTCTAGTTTACTTTCTATGTGATTGATGGGCACACCCTGGAGGTGTATTTAAATAAATAAATATCTTAAGATTAATGCTTCTGTGAGAAGAAAAAAACGGTTCAATTCCTTTAAAATTAGAATAGTAGAAAAACCTAAGTTCATAAGTAAAAAACTCAGATAGTTTTGTTCGTTGCGAATCTAGTCATCTTTATACAAAATTCTTGTATTTGCTGGCAGCTTGCTCCTTGCTGTTGAAATTCACCAAACTCAGGAGAAGGCTGTGGGGTGAAACGTGTAGAGCGATTGTTTGCCACGGGGTCCCGCTGCATTGTGAGAGGCTGTGTAGACGCAGAACTTCCGAAAAAATTATTTTGAAGTGCGGGAGCTCCGGAGAAAAAGCGGAAAGCTCAGACAATGGAGGAAATAGGCCACATGGATCGCGCCCTCCTAAATAGTTTGAAGTGGGAGGACACCCTGTAAGCTCATCGAAACCGTACAGTGCGTCTCTAGAATACCTCGTAATGTCTTATAAAGCAGTGGTAGTTAAAGCACTCACCCACTTGGTTGAATAGACCTCGATGATCTCTCTTCAAGGTGTTAAATTCAGCCTGTGGACTTGCTACATGCCGTAAAAACTGTGAAATGGCCTGGATGGTGAAGCGTAGGGCGTTCAATTATCTATCAATGAAGAGTAGTCCCAATATTGAACAACCCTAGAGAGTTGCATCGCTTCTGTAAAGGTTGTTTAATATTTTAAATAAGCGAAAATACAAAATCCAAAATCAGTTGCTGGAAACCCGTCATGTGACTCGTCATGTGTATCGTGAGATTGAGACCAACTTAGGCATTAAAGGGACCAGCGTACATTCAATGTTGCATGAGCATTCGACTGTCAAAAAATTTATCCAAAAAAAAGCTTTCCACTGCGACAATGCAAGCTCTCACATCTCAGCTCAAACAGTTGCATTTTTGAGCAGTCAAAGCATCGATTTTATGAGTAATCTGCCATATAGCCCTGGCTTGGCACAGAATGACTTCTTTTTATTCCCGTATGTAAAAAATAAAATGAGAGGTCAACGCTTTCGACACCTGAAGAAGCGGTTGATGCCTTCAGAATTTATGTTTTGGACATACCTCAATCAGAGTTGCAAAAGTGCTTCGACAATTGGTTCAAACGCATGCAAATGCATCGTGTATAGATCTTGATTGGGAATATTTTGAAAAACAATAAAGCAATTTCCAACGAATAATATTTATTCTGTTCTCTAATCCCGAAATATAAAAGGCAACCTGAAAATCGCACAAGTTTTCTCATGATCTGAAGACTGAAGTGATTCGATACTGGACTGACAAAAGGTTGCTGCTATGATAAACTGTACTTCACATTGTCAGTTGACTCATCATGTAGATGATTTGAACAAGCAGCGATCTCACCAATCTTATATTGACGGCGTTCAACGACTCATTGTAAATAACGCTCAGACGCAGCAATCTGAAACTACGGCATCCAAAAAGGGTTCTTTTCCAGTTTCGTTTAATCGGTAGAGTCGAAACTTAACAAAGCAAGTTTCGACTCTATCGACCTTACCAATGAAGTGTTCCGTTTCTTGGCATGCAGGCCAAAACTAAAGCCCATCGCTTTGCTACACCTTCATGCTACACCAACGTGCGGAATAGAGACTACGGTGTATTCCGACGTGTAAGAAGTAGACCGTATTTCGACCTAGATCATTTCGGCGATCAAGAAATATAACCAAAATAAAAAAGACAAAAAAGTTCAAGAAGACAAATGCAATAGAAGATCAGGCTACCAGCGGAATTCACCCAGCCTGAAACCATGGGACCCTCCTGATTTCTTGTCGAGCATATCCAGAGTGTGCCTCAGAGAGAGGACTTAATCAGTAGGTGTTGATGGTCATCGTGCGCAGAAAGCCCCGGTTCTCCTCCTTAACAAATTTGAACCGGTTCATCTCCCTTTGCACATGGTACCGCCGCCAAACGAGCCGGCTCTCTTGGCATCGCTGGTGGATCGTTGAAGAGCAAGGATATGCTCGCTTAGCCGTGGATGTCCGATTCCAATTAAGACGCCCAGAAACCTAAAATAAGTGAAGTTAGAGCATATGGAAAACTGAACAATGTTACGTAGATTATCTATTGAATAATTCGGCAATATTGGAATTTCTGAACTCTGAGACGTCCTTTTTGTCCCACAAGTCCTTGGAAGGCCCTTCGTACCAGGTGGTATGCAGGTCCTCAAGAAACACGCGGCCCCTGTCTAGGCGGGATGTAGTTGCGAGATAGGGGGTTGCACCAAGGCTGGGACTCTTCGGTGAATGTGTGGTGGGAGGAAGAGGATCCCCTCGATGGTGCTCCACCACTTACGGTTCTGTCCAGACCTCTGAGTCCCACGTAGAAACGGGCGGAGTCCGAGCGCATCCCTCTTTCTATTCCATGTCTGCATTAAAAGAAATGCCCATCCTTTAGCCATCGCCTCCATCAAAAAGCAGAACACTTTGAAATAGATGGCCTCTGTTTTCCTAAAACGGACTATGACGAAAGCGGCAGGCAGAAAATATACAAAGGCTTAGTCACCTCGTTGTTATGGCGAACAACAATGGCACGCCCATACAACTGAACATTACATTATGCACTACATACAACTGCCCGTTCTTGTTGGTCACATCCGACTGCAGGTCGCGCACGCCATCTGCGACCGGCGCGGAAAGTCCCACAGCACACACCCTTTAAATCGAATCTCTATGAACGGACTTTCAAACTCTGTTTATAAGTAGGAAAACCCGTTTTAATCCGGCGGAGGAATGAACGTGCATTCCCGCCGAAGAGTGCTGCAGGAAGCGCGTGCCGTCAGGAAGGTTGGACCACTCCTCGGGCACTTCGTCATGGACCCGCGGTGATCGTGCAGCTTCCCCAGCGTGCTAAAATTCTACACATGTCAAACGCCATGCCGATACGAGCTATGAAGTGTTTTACTACCTGAAGACGCGACATCTAGATTCGTAGACGCTGCGATGGAAATAGTGCAGCATTTCTTCACAATGGCACGGCTCCGCCACAGAGACTGAGGTTAAGTTAGTGGGAATGAACAAGTGTGCCACACCTTCGCTCCATTGGAAATCTATGAAATTTCCAACTTCCTACCATGATCCCGCCAGGTATTCCACCGTAATTCAGATAATCACCTCATAGACTATCCGGATGCTTTCATTCTGAGCCGACTTTTTTCAGCAAGCAATTGAGCGCCAAATGGCAGTGGCAGCAATTCATGAAAAAACCCAGTTCTGCACCTAGAATAGCGATGATTGAGCTACTCAACAAGAAAATTGTCATCACTGCACGTAGCTCTTATTAGTGTAGCTACGATTGGTTCTACAACCTCATCGATGTACATCGTAGTCACTATTCCGTCTATAAAGCATGTAGAAAAGCGACCTTTGTAGGTGTGAGAGTGTCTCTCAGTAAGTGGGTGATGGTGCGAATGCTGAAATCAGGACTATGCTCAACTGGTATATCGTACCTCAACGCATTGTTGTTACCAAACCTGCTGCTCGCTTCAATTCCACGGAATGCACTCGACATCTTTGAAGACATCGTCTGCAGTTTGACAAATTTTCTAATCACATTACTTTCCGTTCGTTGATTTTGAACTATGGAACCATCCAGTAGTGAATAAAAGGGTGCTGATTTACTCTTACTATCTCGCACAGGGCGGAGGTGGTGTAGTGGCAAGTAGCGCATTCACACACGCATGGTCACGAGTTCAAATCCCAGATCGTGCCAGCCATGCTTCCGTCCCACCGGGGTCGGTTAATTGGTACCACACTCGTCTGGGAGGATAGACGCACTGACCTATACATCGGCCGATCACCACAAGTAATTGTATACGCCCATACACATTCAATACGCCACTACGATTCTGAATGGAAGTCGAGTGCGGGGCCCATTACTCAGACGGGATTGATTAACGCCGCAAGACTTGACCCGTTAGACCTTATTGCACGCGTACGCATGTAATTCAGCCAGTGCTTCACGCCAAAGAGCATGATAATGACAGATATCACTGTAATACACCCACTTGCCAAACTTTCTCGTTATAGGGTTGTCACATCGGGAATATTGATAGCATATTGGGTAGCTGTGGCTGGATTACGAAGAGCTCATAAATATGGGGGGATAAGGAATAAACATAATCATTGGTTTACTACAATGATATCGATCCCTATGCTTCTAATCCAATTTTAGGCGGCCTACTCCTATTATTCTCTAAAAATCCTTATGAAAACCTTCCCTCTCCTCACAGTTCCGATACATTGCAGAGTGGTTGCGAGTTGTAAGCTAAACGGAAGGCTCAACTTATCAGCAGATGCTATCACCATATCATAATACTTTTATCGTGATTTTACTCTTCTACGGCTGCGCAAGGTGGTCATTCAGTACCCTCGCGTAATCCCCATGTTACATTGCCGTCTCTGGTAATATTGATGATGCAAGCCTTTTTGCTACTGGATGAGGATGACAAGAAGCGACTTATTCACCAAATAAGGGAACCACTCGGTGATGCGCCTCAACTGTAGCGCATTTCCATTTACAGAAATCACCTTGCGATTTAAATCTTATCTAAACCATTTATGTCTTCCATTTTTGCTCGGACGATACAATGCTCTCAGTCATGCCTTGCCTGTAGGAGGAAAAAAAGCTTTGGCATAGGAGTGACTGAGGAAGTTTTTACCGATTATTGAAGTTTTCACGGACCTGCTACTAGTACAGTAGTCTAGTAGCAAGTCTACTCCGGTTTTCTCCCTTCACGCTAACGCAAAATTTTCGTCAACATATTTGAAGTGACTACTTTTGGTCTAGTTGGCTGTACAACACAGCTGCAAGGGTCCTCATCACTTTGCTAATGATAGAGCATACCGCTTGTCATAAACCCACGTGGCCATCGATAAATATAACGCAACTGCTGGCAAGACTCGTCTGCGAGGATAAGCCCACTAACTTGTTTATCGGGCGATTACCACAAGTAGGTGCATACGCCACACACACACATTCAATGCGCCACTACGATTTTGAATGAAAGTCGAATGCAGGGGGTGTGGGCATCACTCATATCTGTTTGGTAACACCTGAAAACTTTATGCTCCATCAATTTTACAAATGAACACTAGCCCTGTCGGCGAGACAGTATCGTACTAGACAATTCCTCTTCCAGTCTAAACTTTCCCTCTGAGTCAGAATTTCACATATCCCGGTACTACTCTCCTTTTTAGGTTTTGGAGAGAAACTCTGTCCTCCTTGCTCAGAAATGTTACTTCACACCAATTTACGCTCGGGTCTTGTTTTCCCCTGGTTTTTAGTAGCAATGAGCATTGGGACGCAGAATCAGAAGAGAAGAGTTCGTCGATGAACGAGACCTGATACAACATCTTAATCAACTACAAAATTCGAGACAACCACTCAAAAGGAACTCCTGTATCAATACAAGACACAGAGAACTGAAAGCTCGGAACACTGCTACTTAAGTTTGCATTGAGAAGAAATAAGCTCCCAGGTATTCTTACCTGGTGCAGTACATGCCAACTAAAACGCATATAAGCAATAGAATCACATCTTGACATCAAATACATCGATTGGAATAAGACCGCTTCAAGGGTAGAGGAATTGGCCAGCAATAGTAAGTAGTTAAAAACTCCCTAACTCTCAGATTGCGCGCTCCAACTTTCCATCGCGTTTCTGCGATGCGCGGCAGGTGCGACAAACGCGATGCCGTGTTCGGAGAGAATATCCCCTGCCTGGCAATAGCGCTCTATCGCACACGCATGGTCACTGGCTCGAATCCTTGATCGATATCCACCTAAGCCAAGCAGGCCTCCCATTGCTCGGTGTCGGTTAATCGTACCAGACTCGTCTGGGAGGATAAAAGCACTGACTTGAACATCGGCCGGCCACTGCAAGTCCTTGTATAGGCCACATACGCATTCAATACAAAACTACGACTCTGATAGGACGTCGCCTGTGGAGTGACCTCGCTTAATTGGTTGGCTGCTTACTTCTCTGCCAGACCACCATGCTCAGGAGTAACAATATCGATTATACGATTGAGAAACCTCTAAAGCATGAAAAATAAAATAAAGCAAAACAAAAATATAATTATGCAACACATTGTTAATGCTACGCAGAAAGCTGTGGAGGCCAATGTAATGATTGGGAAGATCATAGGATGGGGAAAGGGATTTATCACGTCGTGCATTCATTCTCACGAGACGCCTGCAAGCAAACTAGTTAGCAGCCAGCAGCACCCGTTAGCAGCACCAAGCAGAAAGACCTTTTTTACTTTTTTTACACCCTATCGCTTTCTTTGAACACCGCCAGTAGGACACTTATAGGTATTTAAACATGCGGATGAAAGCGTTATAAATCACGTGTGTAGTGTGATTGTCATCGCATGAGCACGATTTCTCACTTGTACTACTCTGAATTCGACTACAGCGCCTTCTCCGGCTTCAACCAGGATTAGCTGCTCCTGTTACTCCTTCTTATTCCTACGAGTCCCTTTATTTAGCTAACCCATCACAATGCACTGCACCATCCCTATTTTATGCACCTTCACCGCTTCCACCACTTGCAACTTCATTTTCTGTTACCCGAGTGCTGCAGCACCAAATTCCTTTTATTTATCCTCAGCACCCGAAAGCACTGTGAGTTCCGTGATCCAAAACCCTTCGTTTTCAGAAACCCACAATTCAGAATGTGTAATAATAAAAAAAATAATAATAAGATTAATAATAATAAAGTTTCCAATCCATTAGATCAATATCAGTTCACTCAGACTGACAGAGAGGTCAGCAGCAACCAACTAAGCGAGGTCACCCCACAGGCGGGTGAGTGGATGGGCGAGGAAGGTGCGAATTAGACGTGGAACCAAATACCGACTCCATTATCTGCTTATACTAGGGCCGACGTCAAGTAGGGTTAATGTCACTTCGCTCAGAAAGACGTTCTTCGTTCAGAACAACTGGACAATGCCATGGACGAGGTTTCAGGATTGGAAGCTACCAGGCGATCGCCGATGGTCGGTAGCCGCGCACGCCTCGGTCCATATGCGGTGGGATGACTGTCACGGCCTCTAGAGCAGTACATCGCAAGTGCGATTGCAGCATAATGCACAAAACACCGTGTTAGCCCATCGGACAAAGACATGTGGTCACTTTCGACAGCGCATTGATCTATGTGCGGAGGTGTGTAGACGCACGAGGGACGGACCATTCGTGCGATCCGAACTGTGCGCGGCAAATTGCGCGGCGAAATTGGTAGCGATTTTGACGACTTTAGCGCCTATTATTAGGGCCTAAATTTGAAGTAGAGTAAATTAGAAGTATCAGCTGACCCTACTGATCCACTCTAATTCGAGTTTGTGCCCCAACAGTAGGCGCCAGAGTCGTTCGAATCGCCACGGATTTCACCGCGCAGATTGCCGCCCAGAATCGTACGAATGGTCCCACACCCTGGACGCACTATCGCACGCATGACCCCGGGTATGGGTACATACGTGCGTCCGAGGATGCGCGCGGCAAGTTCCGCGGCGAAGGTCACGGTGATTCGAGCGACGCTGGCGCCTATTATTGGGGCACAAACTTGTAGTGGAGTAGTTTATCATGGTCAGACGATCCTACTAATCCACTCAAGTTCAAAATCGGGCCCCAATTATAGGCGCTAAAGCCGTTAAAATTGTCCCGAACTTTGCCGCGCAATTTGCCGCGCGCACCCTCGGACGCACGTAAGTTCCGTCCCCCCATGACCCCAGGTTCCAATCCACATTGATTCCCGCCCAGACCAACCAAGCCCTTCACCTTTCTAGGAAAAAGCACTATAAATATATGTATAATGTATAAATATGCAACGTAGCTGTTCTGTTTTCTGTGCTCTCTCTCCGATTTCTTTTCAAGCAAAACTCCTGCCTAACACGGATCTCGAGAGCATACCTTCTCTCACTGCTTCTCCAACATGAACGCGGCACCATTTTGCCTTCCTCTGCTTCCAGCTAATCTAGCAGGGCATGAATTATTTCGAACATGAGGATGACGACGACGAACTGATGCACTACCTAGTTTTTAAAGCGAAAAGTGAGCGATGCAGTGTCAGTGAAGCGCTTATCTCGGCCCCCGACGTAGGATTACTAAAATGTAGCCGCTTGGATAGTTTCTTGATAGATACCATCCGTGCTGCTCCGGATGCTGTCTTCAAGAGCAATGGATATATTAAGTGTGTGCATTGATTTCCGCCGTTTTTGCGTGCAAAAACATATTTATTACAAAATTAAAACCAAATGTACATTAACCAATGTATTTTCTATCGTTAGCTACAACTTCTTGCCATTTTTTTGGCATCTTGTTGACTCCAGGTCTAAAAAATTCTTCATCTTTTGAGACAATCTTGTTATCCACCCATTTTCACACTTCTTCGGCATTCCGGAAGCGTATATCTGCCAAACTGACTTGCATTGACCGGAATAGGTGGTAATCAGAAAGAGCAAGTTCCGGAGAGTATGCGGGCTGAACAAGCTGATCCCGTCCAACAACTGCAATTTTTTAAAGAACGTTCTTTGCAACATGGGGCCTGACATGTTCGTGGTGGAACAGCACCTCATGATATGTTCTTGCGATTAAGGTGAACTTTTGAGTGAGAGCATCCCACAAACTGTCAAGTTGGTGTTCGTAGCGGTCAGGTCAGCAGTAACAGTTTCGTTCGAGCTCAGCAGCTAATAGTTCAAAACACCCTTTTGATCCCGTCACCAAATGCACGCACAGCATTACTTTTTGGCAATAAACATTCAGCTTTCGTTGCAAGCTCTGGAGTGACGAGAAACTATCTCAGCAGGTTCGTTCAGATGAAGCTTGTCCTCCATAGTAGCATCCGGTGGGCTTCAATGCCAGTTTTCTTGAAATCAAACAGCAGGGGAAGGGCCCCCCGGGGGAACGGTTCATCACGTTCCATGACCAATCAGTCTGAGAGCAACAGGATTTTGGGGCAAAACTGATCTGTGTGCCCTTAAGTAGGTAGCCATTACCCTACCTTACAGAACATGACATGTTTCACTGGTAAACCTCTAACATGGTCCGCGCAACGGCCCTTGGAATTCGGCGGCGGAAATTAATGCACACACTTAATATTATTCAGCTGGGTGAAGTACAAAGTCTAGCCGGCTATTGCGAACAATTCAATCACCTCAGTGATTTCTGTGCAGTCGATTATCGCCTGGGTGCTAAGGTGTTTGAACAGCAGTGGGAACGTTTATAGGTTCATGTGTCTCGGCACTGAATGACTGAACACTTATGCTTGCTAATAATTTAACATATATCGCCATGAAGCTCACGCAAACCTCTTCAAAACAGCTGCTTGCTGCCTGCCGCTGATTTACTTTCTTCTCATCTGTCTCGACCCGACAAGTTGCTTTTGTATGGAATGTGAAACTGTTTATGAGCATTCATGCTATTCTATGGCCTAATAGAGCTCCCACGTTAATAAGTTCGCGCCAGATCAACATCTTCACCAGGTTTGAGCTCCTTCCAAAGGCAGAGCCTAAAAGGCACTAGTGTCGAAAGTGCCTACTTACAAAGTATGTGGTTGTTTTCAACCAGTTCCCACTTTTTTGGCTAACGTATACATATTTGCCATGAGAGACAAGGCAAGACGTCGTCATCCAGGAACGCTTGACGAGTAGGGTGTATCGATTAAGAGTGAAAATGAGTGAGAGGAGGCGTAAAGCGTCCAACTGTAACTTCTAAGAGACCTTGTCTACAATTATAAATCCTTGACGTTCATATAATAGATATTCAGCAGCCAACCTTATACTCGTTGACAGGCACGAATAATTCTGTGCGAAGTGATTGTCTGCATTTCTCCATACTCAGTTCCTGTAAAAAAAAAAGGTGTCGATGCGTGGTCGAGCGTAGAATTTAATAATGCTTCTGGAAAGATGAGAATTGAAATAAGTGATGGAAAAAGGGGACCGCAAATTTAGCGTAGCGACTATAAAGTCAAGCCCAAATCCTGTAGGCGGGGTACCCTTAGAGTAGAGCAACAAATTCACGTCGTTTAGCGAGTGCTGCGTAGGCAAAGTCAACCGAATAAGAGACGCTTGCATTGGGCTATACCACCAAACCAGGATGCTCCACCGGACAACGTTTAAGTATAATGAAGCACTTGGCGAACTTTAGAGGTCCTTGATGTTGTTGTCATCGCTTTTTTTCTGAACTCGGAGTTTTTGAACCTTTTCAAGTCATAAAAGTAGCCTTCCAAGTCATATAAGTAGTTAGTCACCCATATTACGATGAATGGTCCTGCGTTCTGATGAGGTGGAAAGATGGGTCAGGTCAGTCAGTTGGTCAAACTGACTTCTCAAAAATTCTTGTCTGATCGAAATGTGCGGCCGATTGGGTCACTTTTTCTTGGGCGAATGCCTATTGAGATTCGAATAGGCTGTCTTTCTGGCATTAGCCGGGGATGTAGGCAAACTATTAATATCGGTTTCGAGTCGTTTTATCAGTGTTCACCTAAATTGAATATTGCTGTCTCCATTCGCACTGGATGTTTGGAAAGGTGGAGGGTCTGGTATGGAAGAACGGTCCCCCCAGTGCTTCCCATAGTTCAGTTTTGCTCTAAGGTATTTTTCGGTCGTGCTGAAAAGCTGTGGCTGGCTAACCATTTTCATGCTTGTTTTTTACGGCCTCCTGCACCAATGACTCACCGGAGTAGAAAAAAGGTGAGCAACTAAGATAACTTCATCGTAGATAATCAACCTCATGAGATAGACACGGATGGTGTCCTCTCTCGTATTTTTTCTTGTTTGAAAAGTCTCAGTTTCAAACTAATTGCAAAAATTCATGACGCCGCACTGGAGGGCATGGCAGTGTAAGCAAAATAAATTCCCTAGCACTGTAATACTGCAGAGGTAGGGAATTGAAGTCGGGCCCCCCCCCCCCCCGACTATTTTCGAACTAAATATTATATACTGTGTTCACATCTTTGCCATTAGGGACGTAAACCAAGTCGAGTTGATGGTAAACATAGTCGTAGCCATAAACTGACGCTGCGCCACACCTGATCCAACCAACCCACGTGTTCAGAGATACACTGATACGCTAAAAAAACGAGAATTTCCGAAGCTCTCTGCGATATTATGACCATTGCCTACTATTACGGTGGACATACCTTTTTCTTTCACCCTGTATTGATCAGCTAATTGATGATACACAAATGGCAACCGGAAAGAAAATAACGGAAATTACATGAAGGCAGACCCATTGGCATTAGTGTCGTCACGACTCCTTCATACAACATCCCCATTACTCATTAAACACTCGAATAAAACCTATAAGGCTGTATATATCATTTCGTACTTTACTGGAACTGTTTCGCTTCTAGAAATCTCAAGCCAGAAAAGTTAGGCCTAACGAAAGTATAGTTTGGTTTAGACTAGAGTAAATCACACAGTCGAGTATGGTCATATGTGAGAGGAAGTGAGCACAGCACCGATCGCGATATGCATGCATTCATGCTATATGAACAGGAATCGAAAAGCTTGACAAAAAACCATACAGCAGCCGAAATGAACTTTTTGAATAAGCGACTTATGATTCTTCACTAGGATCGTTCGGGATTCCATTTGCTCACTCGGGAAGGGTTCATGGTTACCAAGACCTCGCTATTGGGCCTCACTCTGCTCTTCATGCCCCAATAGCACCTATGGATGCTACGGCTACCACCTTTTCAACGGAGATCTCCAACTTCTAAAGGTCATCAGTCCTAAAAGACGATCTGTCCTCACCGGCGTGTTAACTACATAACATAATACCTGATGAAGCGCCTTTGAGTGGCGTCCTGTAGTGTTCACTCACCCAAATGAATACTAAAATCCTTCTGTTTAAGAACCTGTCGTGTATGATTTTTTCTATGCATCTATTACTTGTTTTCTCTTCGAATATATAAAGAACACCTGCGCGTCAACATTCAACTCTCCATTTATGATATCATCGAGTTTCCATTTTACCGACTGATGCTAATTTCTGAAATCCCATTCGCATTAGGAAACAGTTTCAGAGAGCACTTCATCGCACAACATAGTGGTGCATCGTGGTATGGTTGATGTGCAGCCGGCATTGAGTAAGTTACGTCTGTTTAATCAACGTTTACGTATATAACATTCCAATCCATAACGCTTATATCTACTACCAGTCGGTTCGCCTGGGCTTCTCTCCTTCTTTGACAAAGTTGTAGTAACCGGCTAACTCTTCACTCCTTCTCTGAATCGAATAATATTTTCCTGTACACGAAGTTTGACACAGGGTTATCAGGGCACTGCAAATGATATTCATTTAAAGTCGGTGCTACGCCTTTGTTTGGACTTGTCGATCTTCTGCTCTCTTTCTAAAAAGAAACGCCCATCAAAAGGTCAACTGCTAGACAACCAAAGATGATGCTGTGGAGATGTTCTGAGTGACGATAGTACTAGGTGAGTACAGGGTGACCCACATGAAGTGTGACGCAGAAAACTAGCATCAAAATTATAAAGATCAAACCAAATAGGAAACTATTATTCCTACACAATCACCACAAAATTGTAAACAACATATCACATCTTGCATGCAGAATGTCCATCTTTCGCCCTAATGCAAAAATCCAACCTCATTCGGATGTTTTCAAGAATGCGCGCAATCACTTTCATCCCACTCTTCTACAAGAGAACTTTCTTTCAGAGATTTCTAAGACCTGTGTTTGAAAGCGCAGGCTTTTTGCTCCAAAATTGACCATACACCAAAATCCAAAGGATTGAGATAGGGGAATTTGAAGGTCAAAACTGCTTCGCCCCAAAAACCCGGAAGCGTGGTTTTACAACATTGCAGCATCTTCTTTGCGCTGTAGGCTGGTGCCCAATCCTGTGGAAGGTTCAGCTGACGTTCATAGCGTTCCTTTCCGCCCAAGCGATCACCGCTTCCTCCAGCCCAAAAGCCCATAAGTTGACTTTTTTATCGCCCGTCACACTTCATGTGGGTCACCCTGTATTATCAGATGTCTTCATCAACCGACCCTTTTATTCACGAATATCATTAGTTGAGAATTCCAGATTACTGGTAGTCGACTAAGTATTGTCGCAAATGATACCGAGCAGAGAGGATCCTTCATTGGATCACAAACCTTGCCGGGTAGCGGTCGTAATCTAATAGCAAAATTCTCATCTGCTTATTATTGCCCTAATTGGTCCCTATCACTGCACTTACCACTCACTTTTGTCATCCTGTTCTACCATCTCGTATTATCGAATGAAACATAATGAACGGTCAAAGCTACATCGTAAATATCGAAGACTTAGGATTTTGACGGTAGGTGGTCTCTCCCCTTATTTATTCTTATCAGCTATGATCAGTTCCTGTCACCGAGTACCTACGAGCCCGTCATATCCTACATCACTTATTAAAGTGCTGAGGTTTCACTGTTAATACGAAAGGTGTAATTCTATCAAATTTTGACGCTCTAGGTCCACGTAGACAGGAATTACGAGATTACGACCCGAAATTTTTATCGCACACGCCTCGCCCCCCCCCCCTTTCCGCCCCTCCGTGAGCGGAGTCCGGTCCTGCTACCCACCATAAGTGTTCCCATCCGCCCCTCCCCTCGTACCCCTACCAAGTTTGAATGCTCCGGCTCCGCGGGGACAAGAGTTATGAGTTCCCGGTCAGCCACATACAGACACACACATAAACACACCGACAATTCAACAGACACACTCAGCTAATTATGTATAATAGGAGGGTGTGGTTATTTCCCTTTGTTCTGAAAGACGTGTTTTTGGCCCTCTGCGGGGGGTAGGACTTTATGGCAACCGCGGGTGCAGACATGGACCTATTTTGTTTGCACCTTATGTGCGTTTTTTCCCTCTACTGTGTTTGGCAATAGCGCTCGTACACTTTAGAAATGGCAAAAAGGAAAGAAATCCCAGGAGGACCATCACCTGTATTTCCAGTTGGTTTCGAGCTCGGGCTCTTTGGGATATCTGGAACATGATCAGACTGTAGGTTAATAGTAGTACGACTGAAAAGCGCGACTGAAGAAGCATTCGGCCGGAGACTTTAGAGCGCTACTGTGTATCACACCTGCTGCAACTTACAATTCGGTAGTAATCCAAAAAAGTTAATTTCTCTAGTAGACACCACGAACCTTGTGAGCTGAAACTCTGCATTCTTTCTTCTCATATCTGCAATTGCAGCAAAGATCGACGAACTCGCAGTACCAACGATCGAGGACACCGAGAGCGGAATAGTGTTGGATCTTAGTTCCATTCATGAAGACGATTCCAAGGTGTGTTTCAAATGTTTCGTTTACAGTTAGTTTGGAGTGAGCGACATAGTGGAAGAACCGCACTTGAGAGACATGCCCAAGAATGGTTGACTATTTTGAAATTGTTCTGCTTCAGGATGATGCACATAGCGAGCCAGAACACGAAAATGGTACGGAAGAAACTGTCGAGATGGACAACCAGAAAAGTTTAGATGGTGATCAGAATGAGGATGTTAAAAATAGTACACCCGAGCCACAAATGTCGTTTGAAAATGAACCCGCAGACAAGGTGAGATTCTAATCCACTTTTTCAAGTAAACTGTGAAGTTATAACCAAGGAATTTCTTTGTGTTTTCATCTCCAAAATCCTGAGCAGTTAACAAAAATGAAGGTCGAAGGATTTCGGCTTAGAAAGGAAATCACATCAAGATGCAAATTCAACTTCGAAATGATCACCAGTGATGGCTAAACTGATGATCAAACGCAACGAAAGACGGTTATATTTGCATCGCGGGTCATTCTCTCGGTAGATGTCATTCTTATAAAGGAAGGATACTTATTTTGACCTGATGTTTTGTTAACTGCTGTTATAACGCTGCAGTACGCGAAGCGAAAGTCTCACAGGGATGGCGACTTATGGACAAAACTTCAGTCTCGGACGGGACTCGAACCCGTACTTGTCCTTTCCGGGGACCATGCTCTTATCCCTTACACTACCGAGACCCCGCTTGCGCTCGCCTTCTTGATATTATACTTATTGTTAGTCCCTGTGGCCATTAAGATGAGATATTCACTGCCGTAGGTGCCATCACCTACTTGATCACACCGGACGCCATGCTGTCAGTGCTTTCTCATAGTATGCGTTTCGAACGCTTCCAGAACATTTTCACTGTTCTAATTGATTATCTGCAACATTCCCCCACATTTGAGGAGCACGGAGATTGGTAGTTGAAGTGGGATTTTACTTAATCACCACTGACCAAATAGAGGTGCCCTTTGACCTCGAATGCTCATCCGAATTTCTTGACGGGTCAGTACTTGTTTTCCATTCACAAGAGAGTGTGGCTCCTTTTAGCACTCAAACGACGGAAGGCTATGGATTCTTCTACCTTCACCATGAAACGAAGCTCATAGGCGTAAATAGAAAGATGGAGACTACCCTATCTTTTGCAATTCCTATTCTCTGAAAAGGAACAAGGTCCCCTAGCGCGATGTTTGTTGTTTCCACGCAGTCGATAATGAGATTTTTTCAAATTTCCCAATCGTTGAGATGAGAAAGGCTAACTTCCCACAATTCTTTTTTTCCTCGTAAACATGATTAAGAAAGCAGAAGACGGGCTCAAATTACATGCTCGGAGAACAGTATGGCTGTGCAAGATGAGTTGGGTGGCCACAAAAATTATGCAATCAGTTTCTTGATATCATGACAGCAATATTTTGCAGGTGCCAGAGAACGTATTGCAACCAACGATCAGGAATTTCTATGTCAGCGATTCGGATACCGACGGTTTGGCCATGTTGGAGAAGCCTGTGTTCCAGGTAAATTGAAATGCTGGTTATTTTTACAACTGAAAAATCATACTGTCCTTGCTGAATGATAATCGGCTGAAGCAAATTATCATCAGAAACTTTTCGAATGAAGGAGCCAGAGTCTTTCGTTTTTACCGCCCTACTCGGAACTGGTTCAGAGCCTAGTTACTTCTCCCACTGTTCTTCTAGGCTCAAGAGATAGGCTCAAAGGGATAAGGCAAGGAAGAGAGAGGGAGAGATCGTTTTACAGAATCCAAACGCAACACTAGATGTGAGATTGGCTCTCCCAATGAGGTCAAAACAAAAAAAATCCCAATTTTCCTGCTTTTCCTGGATTTTTCTGCCATTGAATCGCTTATCTGTAATCCAGTAGTTGTTCAAGAATATTTCATGTGATCACGGAATGCACTTTCATGAGAGGATCTGTAGTTGCACCGACAATAACCTACAGTGACCAGCCGATTTCAGCCTGGTATTTTCTTCCGACGAGTCCGTTGCCGAAAAACCGATCCTAAAGAGATCAAATCCCAGTCCAACTAAGTACCTATCATAAGTCGAATCGCACTGCTTATCCCGGGCTACCCTTGTTTCATTTAAAAAGTCGGTTTGTAAGCTAGGGCCTCCGTTCCTCTATTTTTTAATGAACGAAAGTTCCCAAAAGAAATTCCCAACAGACACGCGAGCCACACAAGTTCAAGCGCGTACGATGAATGTATACGCTTCAGATATCTCCATCTGTCGTCCTTGGCCTTAACTATAACCATTTGTCAGACCCTGAATACTTTCCTTTATTGCCCTTACTGACGCAGAGACTTTTCTGCAACTGAGCAACCTGATTAGTCAACCACTACTCGAATTACACTTAACGTTGTTGTTGAGTGATTAGCCGAGATTCCCAAGTTATTGGTGGTCAGATAGTTTCTTGTGGAGATTGATATTGTTATAAGAACAGTCCTACTGTATATAATTCGCTAAGTGTGTCTGGGGCGTGCGCAATAAAAATTCATAACTCCTGTTTACGTGGACCTAGAGCGTTCAAATTTGGTGGGATCACAGTGTTTCGTATTAACAGTGCAACCTCAGCATTTTGTATGTGATGTAGGATACGACGGGATCGTAGGTACTCGGTGACAAGAACTGATCATAACTTATAGGAGAAGATAAAGGACCTAAGAGAGGCCACCTNGAATTTGGTAGGATTACACTCTTCGTACTGACAGTGGAACCTCAGCATTTAAGTAAGTGATGTAGGATACGACGGGATCGTAGGTACTCGGTGACAAGAACTGATCATAACTTATAGGAGAAGATAAAGGACCTAAGAGAGGCCACCTACCGATCAAAATCCTAAGGTCTTCGGTATCTACGATGTACCTTTGCTCAGTATGTTTCGTTCGATAAAACGGGATGGTAGAGCAGGCAGACAAAAGTGAGTTGTAAGCGCAATGGTAGGGAACCATTAGGGCAATACGATGAGCAGATTAGAACTTTGTTCGTTTCTCACTATTAGATTACGACCGCTACCACCAAGGTTTGTGATTCAATGAAGGGTCCTCTTTTGTCGATATCATTTGCGACAAAATTTTACCGACCACCAATAATCTCTAATTTTCAACTAATGATAGGTCCGTAAAGAAAAGGGTCCATTGATAAAAAATATCTGATAACGGTGCAATCAGAACATCTAGACAGCATCATCTTTGATTGTCTAACAGTTGTATTTTTGATGGCTCTTCATTTCCAAGAAAGAGACCAAAAGTTCGAGACTTCCAATCGAAGGCGTAAGTAGCGACTTTAACTGAATACCATTTGCATTGCCCTGTTAGTCCTGTGTCAAATTTCGTGTACAGGAAATTGTCATTTGTTTCAATAACGGAGTGAAGAGTTAGACGTACTATATCAAAGAATTAGGGAAGCTTTCGATTTCTGTTGTGTCAAAGAAGGATTTCGAGCTCTGCTCCCGTTTCATACTCTCACTCAGCTAAACAACGGAAAAAAACTCAAAAACTATAAACTTCGAAAAAGGGAAAAATTCTTCACTTCAACATTTATCGAGATAGAGTGTTCGGCACAAGAAGGAGGAGAACCTGGCGTTAGCCGGGCGATCCGACTGGTATAACAATATGTGATCATTTTTGGGACACAAACTCTGAACTGTGCGCGTCGTAATCTGACTGCAAAAGATGGAACAAACTTCGTTCTTTTCATATACTACTGGCTTTGATCGGTTCTTATCACTGCGGTTATTACTCTGTTTTGTAGAACTTCTCTACTATTTAGTCTTTCCCCATGAAGGATCTCGGAATAGCGTATATCAAAGGGCTAAATACCAAATGGGTTCGAGATTGGAACGATCTAAGATCTCTTATCAGCCTTCCAGCTTTCCATGATCCTTGTGCGCGGTCCATTCAGATCCTTTTATTGTACACTAAAGTAGAAATGTCTCTTAACAAAGGAGCTTCTGACAACAACGATATCTGTGTAGTTGAAAATTGCAAAATGATTTCACTAGGAAACTTTTAATCAAAGCTCGTGATTATAATTATATGAATATACCTCATTGCACTATTAGAAGCAAGCTGCAGGGATTTCAGACACCTCAACAGAGGGGAAGACTCAAGAATATACCTACGGTTCACAAAACTCTTGGTGGATAGTACCCCACTTGAATACAAACTCTTTTCTGCAGGTTACTATTGTACGCGAGGTGGGAACTTCGAAATTCGCATTTCTAGACCGAATACCCGACATCGATATCACTTTCTGTCACTGGGCTGGAATGCAATAGAATCGTAAGATGGAGTAGTACTTCTAAATCATTGCTCAGCTCAAAAAATAGCGATTCGAAACTCTCACTCTCAGTGAAATAGATATTTCATAATTCACATTCCGTTGCGTCCTATTTTTATGATTTTTGAAATCTCCGTTCAGCTCGCTGCGTGTTCCTTCACAATTCATTTATTTTTTATTCACCGATTTTAAACGTCACTCGAAAATGTTTCAGCTATTTGTACAGTGCCTTGTTGCTGTCACTTCTCACGAACGTACTCGTGCAATAAATCGAACCAAAATCAAGTCGTTTAGAATCTAACTCTGTACTGCCGTTTTAAATGCTAAGTATTGGGCAGAAATGTAGTGTATCTGCATCACAGGGTTCTTTGTGGGTAAAGTGGATAAGGACGAAACTGAGAATGCCTATCCCATTGATGCAAAGCATGACTGCCCACACTGTCCATGGGTGGAGAAAAGCATGATATCGCAAAGATAATACTATAATGTTTCAGCTATCTTCTCATCGAAAATCCAGGAAGAAGAGCTCGAGAAAAGGATCAGATCAGCGGAAAGGGCAGAATGGTGGTTCAAGACGAGAACAAGAATCGAAAGCGGTACCGATGATTTCGTTTACTCAGCGAAATTTTCGTTATTTTGATTAGATAAATCAAGATCTAGCGGCTAAAACTCTGTCATTAGCTCTTACCAATCTTAAATAAAGGATGGTTCCTCCATAGCAGTGGTATGTAGTCATGTAATTGCACCCATCACCAAGCCGTGTGTGCTTCGTCAAGAAAGGGTCGCCGCGAGCGCTGCGACCTCGACTAGTCGGGCTGGAACCCTTCATCTCCGGACTGGGAGAGAAGGAGAGTTCTGGCATGTTGGCCGGAGCCACTACACGGCGACCTAGTTCTGAAAAGGTGCTCCTAATATCAATATCAAACACGTGTAAAGTGAAGCTAGGCTCCTTATTCATTCATTTTGCAGAACTTTTTCATGCTTCCAATGATTTAGAAATACAAGGAGTCTTGCAAGTGTCAGCAAATACGGAACGATCCCAAGTTGAAGACAAAGGTGTGTACAATCTTGTAGACAATGTTTCGTTCAATGGTAAATGTAATTTTTTGAATGTTCTTTATGCAATTGGAGGATAAAGAGCTGAGTTCTGAAGTTGAACCGTCTCCTTTTGTTGAGGTGTCTTCATTGTCGATTTCCCTCAAGGATCATAGGGCTGTTATGTCACGTGCCAGTTGGCCTTACCCAAAAAGGGCATAAAACAATTCATGCTCCCTGTTCACGATACTGCTTCATCCGAAATGCGCCAAAGTTTCGTTTCTGAAGAGATGAAGTATTGAGGAGCGAAGGGTTCTCTTGAAAGCGTAACCATAATGAACATTTGCATTTAAAATCTAACTATAAGAACTTGCGCATCAGACACATAATGGAAGACAGTCAGCAGAGTGTTTGATGATGCCTGATGTCATCTCGAAAATCTTGAAACTTCTTGTGATTTCTATGATAATTGTAAAGAAGGTCATTACCGATACAGAGAAGAAGAATTAATCAAAGACAACAGGAAAGGGGTAGAAAGAAGTCAGTGTCTTCGAAGATAGGACTGGTAAAATATTCCGTTTGCAGGTCAATCGTAGTCCTGAGTGACCCATCAAAAGGATGACAACAAGCTAGCTGAAGTTGTCGGTTGGCTGATTCGTCAGGCGAAAGCCCAACTTCCTCCTATCGCATGCACAAATGCGACTTCGTTTCTGATCTCACCGGACACTGTAGGGTCAGAAATTCAGCAGGATTCAATCCCGTGTGTGTGTACATTCGTGCGATTCGTGCCGCGCGCGGCAAACTGCGCGGCGAAATTCATAGCGATTCTGACGGCTTCAGCGCCTATTATTGGGGCCCGAATTTGAAGTAGGGCAGATTTGTAGGATCAGCTAGCCATACTAATCTACTTTAATCCAAGTTTGTACCCCAATAAAAGGCTCTAGAGTCTTTCGATTAGCCACCAATTCTGCCGCACAATTTGCTGCACGCAGCTCTAATCGCACGAATGTACCGTCCCCCTTCAATCTCAGATGAGTACAAACACGCATCTCTTCATCGTTTTCTAAGGCAAAAAAGCTTTTACGGGAAAGATAATCTTTAACCAATGACACGGTTGCGTTCTAGATAAAAACATCAAGAACGCAATCTGTTCTGGAGAGCATCACTTCTCAGATGTAAAAGTTAATGCTTTGTGCTCAGTAAACTCACTGAACAGGAAATATTTATTAGATATGTTCATCATAATACTTCTCACGACCTCAATAAACCCAAATGTCTACTAGAAAAATAGAAATCTTTGACATTCTTGACAACAGTCGGCAGTTTGATGGAATTGTTACCCGTTCTTTGAGAAGGGCAGCCTGCCCTGACGAGTCCGCCGTTCTCATCCTGTCTCTATACGTAGGCAAGTCTGGTTTAGTATACTGTAACGGCAACTAAACCATGCGGCTGAGCTTACTTAGCGGCTTCGTAGGCCACCAGACGATCAAAAGGAACAACCAAGCAGCGAGCTACTCTCCCCGCCGAACGCTCTGCGATTCTTAAATGCCTCGCGGAGCAGGATGCGGAAAAGAAGGGGGCGACATCAAGACCATGGAGTTCATGACACATTCTTCTACAATGAGATTGTTACAAGAATAGTAAAATGATGTCAAGTGAAGCAGCCGTGGCCAATGGTAAGACGTCATATATATATCCTACTTTATATAATTCGCTAAGTGTGTCTGTTGGTGTGTCGGTGTGTGTGTGTGTGTGTGTGTGTGTTTGACCGGAAATTCATAACTCCTGTCCCCGTGGACCTAGAAAGCTCAAATTTGGTAGGAGTACGGGGAACAGAAAGGGAACTTTTATGACAGGTGGTAGAACCGGACCCCTCCCACAGGGGGCGGGGCGTGCGCGATAGAAATTTTGGGCCGAGAACTCATAACTCCTGTTCCACTGGACCCAGAGCGATGAAAATTGGTGGGAGTACAGGAGGCATGATGGGAACACTTATGGTAGGTGGCAGGACTAGACACCGCCTACAGGGGGCGGAGCGTGCGTGATAGAAATTTTAGGTCGCTAATTCATAAATCCTGCTCCACTGGACCCAGAGGGTTCAAACTTGGTAAGAGTGAAGGAAGCAGGATGAGAACACTTATGGCAGGTAGTAGGAGCGGACTCCGCGTGCAAGGGGCGGGCGTGCGCGATAAAAATTTTAGATCGCAAATTCATAACTCCTGTCCCAGTGGACCCAAAGTGTTCAAAATCGGTAGTGGTACAGGCGGCGGCATGGGAACACTTACGGCAGTTGGCAAGATCGAACTCCGCCTACAATGGGCGGGGCGTGCGCGTTAGAAATTTTAGGTTGCAAATTCATAACTCATAATAATAACATAATAACAAGCGAGCAAGCGTCGCAATCCTCCTCGCGTCAACACTGGAATCTTCTCAATTACGGCAAGGTAGGATACGTCGTAGTCGTAGGTACTCTGTGACAGGAACTGATAACAACTGATAAGAACTGATAATGAGCCTTAGAGAGCAAACGGGTATTCATGATCAAATACTGACTCTTTAAAATGTTTCATTCAATAAGACGGGTAAATGCAGTAATAGCGACCGATCAAAGACATTTCTCCATAACGAAATGAGAATATTGTCCATTTCTCGCTATTAAACCACGACCGTTACGTAGTGAGCTTTGTGACACAATGAAGTACCACGATTCCTTTTCGTTTTGTGACATATCATTTGTGACTAAATTCATCCGACCGCTAATGATTTGGGATTCCCAATTAATGAAAACTCCGTGGGGAAATGTTCTATTGATAACGACATCTGTGATAGGCGATACTATCCATTTCTGGGTACCATTCGAGACATTGGCTTTCAATCAGCTAAGCCATCAATGTGACACAATTTCGAGATGAAGAGCAATGAATCGAGACTTCTAATTAGTATACAATCACTTATAATACAGAAAAAATCGCTCCCAATTCGGAGCTAATGCTGGGAGTGTAGAGCTTTCAAGGGAAAGAAATTTTTTACAAAAAGGAGGAGCGCCCGGCGAAGCCAGGCGACACCATAAGAAGGAGGGAAGCCTGGCGTTAGCCGGGCGGCCCGACTGGTATATATATATGTACTTTAGGTAGATTTCATTGTGTTTTTGAGTCTAGAAATGTCAGTGACTCTTTCGTTCTATTAGCTGATCGCTCTCAGCAACGAGACGGATTTCTGGCTTTCTCTTCCTGACCGTGGAGTAGCTCTCCGCCACTGCCACGGGCAGTAAGCAGGAATTGACCCATGCTCAACATCCAAGGCTGTTTGCTGTACCAATTTCTACTATTACGAAGGCCATCAGAGGTATTGAGTCCCTCACAGACCCAATCAAACGAGCAGCCCGGGAAGGTTACGGATTGAGGACGATGGAAGATCATTTGTGGGTGGACTCAAGATTCCAGACGAGCATCTTCCGATATAATAGCCATATCGACGACGGCGACGTCACTACCATCTGGAGGTACCATCAGCTGACACCTGTGGGTTGCTGGAATATATGGAGGAAGACTTGTCAAAAAGTGTCTAGATCTCTGAAAATTAGACGAGCTCGACTTCAGTGGGCGCTTAAGCACCTTCACTGATCTTTCGACTAATGGCGCGAGCGACTAGTCAAAGATTGTTTGGCTTGCCGCACTTGGGCTTCGTTCATAGAAGACCTTTCAACACACAAGTTCCGAAATCCATGCTATCTTTCTCCCGTCCTGTGCACAAAAGAAGATTTACTTCCTAGCAAGATACGATCCTGGACACAGATCCAGAAGAGGCGCTCGAGTGGTTGACTCATCGGGAAAGTCGATGCCTTGACTCACCCAGCCAGTCCCCTGACCTAAACATCAGTGAACCCTCGTGGTAAGGACTCAAGAAAAGGATAGCCTATAGATCAGTCACAAATGCTGCTCAGAAGTTTGGCCTATTTGAAGAAGAATGGAAGGAAATCGATGAGTGCCTGATCGGCAAGATGGTCGAATCAGTGCCCCGAAGATGCCAAGCCGTCATCGATGCCAATGGGTTTTTTCAAAGTATTATATTAGTAGGTGATTAAGTTTTAATCTCATGATGATAGCGTTCAAATCAAGTGATTCATTTCAAATTATTGAAATTGATGTTATTTTCACCTGCTCAGAAAAAATGTGAAAAGTGGCCTTTTAAACGAAATAAAAAGGAGTTTTGTGAGTTCAGTGTGATGGAGACATTGAATATCATCACTGTTGGCAACATATCAAAAAATCAGTCAAAAACATTGAGTTCGAGATGAGTTATGACAAAAAAGGTTCGAGGTGATTTCTTTTTGAACGGTACTGTATAACGTCCTATAGGTCAGCGGCTAGCACCGGTCCCTTATATGCCTGTATTATAAGAGGAATCGAAAGACCAGCTGTGTATGCGCGTTATGTACTGCCCGTATATCGATGGCTACTGCGTAATTACATCAACGCTGCACGAGATGTATGAATTACTTATCATTCTCAACGACAGTTCTGTACATCAAGGTCAAGAGGGAGGTTTCACATGTAGACTGGCTTCCTATTTAAACAAGCAGATAGACATTTCAGGGAGGAAGATATAATGTTATGTGGTATCCAACGAACAGCTCGAAGAACATCTTTGACCACGCCAAGACTGCCTAACCCGGAGCTGTGAAATTTACAGTTATTCATAATATTTACAAAAGAGCGACAAGAGTCTGCACACGCAAAGGGAATGAAGCCACATACATTCGCGTATAGGATCGTGAAGTTGAATTATGGGACGCAATACAGAAGAACGGGCCACAAAGATACTTTCTGAGAAGTCGTAAGAATATGGCATACGTCCAGGTTTCCCTTACATCGGACAATTCAGCGCAGGAATCCGGGGCAATGTACCAGCGGATTTGACTAGTGATGTGATAACGAAGCACATGACAATATCAAACGTCAGCTAATCATCAAGAAGCTTTATGACCACGCATGTCTTACCGATGTTTGTAACCTGTCTGTTTGAAAAAGGTCGAGGAACGGTGTATTAATGCCAGTGTTTAGCTTGCGACGGAATACATCCATGTTAATGGAACGAGAAGATGCTCGATATACGCGTCAAAGAACATCTAACAAGAAAAAGGCATAGAAGCTTACTCACATCCCTTGGAGTCACCAACTAAAAAGACACCTACGCCATGATTTTGACATCGAAGACAGAATCCTAGCCTACGAGAACGAGATCGGTTCTAGAAAGATATTGCAATGCAAGAGTTACTCTTGAGCTAATAAACCGAAATGAGTGCATGACCATAGCAAGCTAACCCTTGCTCATTCCCTTCTGTAGGCTTTGAAATCACCGCATAATTCTTATCTAACGATCATCAATAGTGTCCCTTGGTCCCTTGCTGTTCAAGAAACAGGGTGGGACACCAACGCTGGTGGAACCGCAGAAGGTTGATTGTTCGCTGTGATCTTCTGATGTTCGAGTTCCCTGGAAATTTGCAGCTAGACTAGCGCGTTTGGATGCATTGTTGACAAAGTCACATATAAGTTCTTTGATTGTTTTCATGTCCTTAAAGACGACGATTCGTTCAAAACGTTCCAGAATTAACAGTACCGCTAATGGTTAGCGAGGATAAGTTTTATTGTTTATACATTTAGTACTCATACTTTTATGTGGATTGTATGTGGAATCAGAGTACTCTGTCGAATAAGCCAGAATCTAGAACATGTTCATTTCATCTATAAACAATAACACATCGAAAACCTGACATCTAAGACTAATGAGGTAGTTACTTGGGTGCTGCGGTAGCTACTTGAGTGCTGCAAAAGCTTTCGGCATGGCGCACTCATCCAGATGATGTATGTAGTCAGACATTTCCTGCAATTATAAGCCTCTCAGTGTTGGCTTCATAATCACTCGGTGAAATTAACCATAAATTTTTATCTAATGTAACTGCACAAATAGAATAACACCCTATTCATAGGACTCGATTATAAGTGAAGCATTTTATGCCGCGGTCTTCTCTCTCAACGTGTGAAAATTCAACTGGTGAGTTTAGCATGTAGAATCTATACACAGGTTTGAATGTTGGCAACGCATTCCGATGGGTGATTAAAGTCATTGCAGTCGTTGAATTCTCCGTGCAATAATTTCGTTTCAGCCTTTCATTTGTTCTGCTACTCCCATTTCCCCATTCTTTCATATACTTGCACATGCAAAGATGACATTTCTGCACACATGAAAGTACCTGGTGACACGTCTCCTCAGTATTGGTACGACTATTCACACGGTCGTTACACTCGTCCAGCATACTTTTCAGGTCCGAAACATGGTCGGCACATCGCTCCCTCCATTGGGTTAGTTGATCAACATTTTCCTCGAGCGGTTCGTTATGCTCTTTCATCGTTCCTGTAGCACGAAAAACTCAACGAAACAAAACGAAAAACGCAACTGAGCAAATCCTCTGGAACTCGATGGAACTCCAATACCAACAAAAAACTGATCATGGAGTGGTAAAAGAAGGCGAAGCTAAGTTTTCTGCTCGCACTTGCGCCTAATATGCAGAAAAGAGTAGACACTCCAAGCTCATTATAAGGGACTGGAACGAAAATATAAATGGAATTTGGACTATATATGAAAGATCCCCTCCAATATAGTGAATCATCACCAACAGACTATAAGTAGTTGCAGCGCATTCACGTAAATAAAATGGAAATCAAATAAAGGAACGACAGTTAAGGCGTAATGAATGGAAGAAACAACCCTGCGTTTCAATAAACAGCAGAGTAGTGATAATCAGCATACAGCTCCATCAGATATTTTAGTGCAAAACACCATAAACACATACAAATTTTAGTAGCAATCATTTATACTACCCAATATGGGAGGTTCCTTGAAACTGATAGGAAAATGAACGAAGAATGAACGAAACCACAAGAACACAACGTTGGAACCACAACTAAAACGAGAGAAAATGGCATTCCACGTTGAAGAGGTGTAGTGAGTTGATCATGAGATGCAAAAAACCAGCAGTACCGATGCCTTTCAAAGATTAAAATAGAGAAAAATTTTCTACCAGTGACAAAAACAATATTCAAAAACAATCAATTAGCGAACTACTCACATGAATCAGCTATGGGTGATTTGCCAAAGCATTCACAGAAGTGTACAAAACAATTAATATAGGCAAACAAACCCGGCGAGATATTCTTAATTAGATTCCCAAACGAAACCGCTGGAGAAAGGGTAAAAACTCAGATCGCTGAATTAAAAATAAGCCAGTGGACTTAGAGACAACTTTTGATCACTTTCGGAATCGTGCTGGAGGTGACGGTGAACGCGGGCGAGGTCGTTTACCAAGCGATTGGTAGACTTCTCGTTCACGTATCTTACTCCGCTCCTAAATGCAGTGCACATGAGAAAACTTATTAAGAGACGTCTCACCACTTTTTCACACTGTGTATCTTAATGTCCTCAATTATCTTCAAAAATTTACTTAAATTTGGAAACTTGTCTGCAGTAAACTGCCTCCTTCCACTCTACCTTATTCAATTAAAACACATGAACAGTTCTATTTACGATATGATTATGTTAACGACTACAAGGCTATCCGAACGTTGATCAACAAGCTGCAAATTAAGTATAGAGCAACAACAATGTACCTTTACTCGCTCTCGGTCACGATCTGAATATCGTTCTCGGCTTTTGCTTCGACTCCTACTTCGTCTCCGTTTGTCGTCACGTCGATCGTCTCGCCTATCTCTGTCCCGTCTATCTTCTCGGCCACCTTTTCCCCCACGAGCTTTGTTTCTTCCATTCTTCTCAGGTGTCTCTCGTCGTCGTTGACTGGGCGAGTACTTGCTTCTGAAACTCGGTCGAGTTCATTCATAAAAAAGATTGAAAACTAGGCACATGGGTTGCAGAAGTGTGAATGTGTGAGTGTGTACGTGTATGGATGTGAGGTATGCGCAAAAATTGCTCTCCAGACTTAGGGCGTTCAAACGTAGAAGGAATGCAGGCAGCATACCTTCTACATTTGAACACAGGGTGCGCGAAATGAGCGCCATTTGATAAAGCTATGCAGCAAAGTTGGATTAAGTGAGTTGGAGCAAAGTTGGATTAAGTTGGACAGACACACACACCGACAAGAAGCGCAGGAATATACGTATGTGGCTTGCCCAAAATTCATAGCTCATAGCTCCTGTTCTTCTGCACCGGACCATGGGAACTTACAACGCATGTGGACATCAGGCCGCGTATGACACGAAAAGGACAGCGGTCTTATGTCGCGCTATCGACTGATTCAATAAAAGCGGTGATAGAAACGAGGTACAGCAATAGATCTGATCTGCTTCTCAGTGACATTGAATGGCGCTGAAAGTCTAAACATCAGGCAGAAGAAGACCGGGGCGCCTCGAACTGTTTCCCATCGTAGAAGTCCCACATCTAGAGGACATCAGTCCCACCTTCGACTGATGCCCTCTAGATGTGGGCAGACCCAATCTTCACGACTGTTGCCGCATAACATCGCAAGCCATTGCTCATTTTGCCGCTGCATTATTGTGCAGAAGTAGGCACTTTCAAATGATACTGAACGAAACAAAGCAACCAGAATCCAATCATCCTCTACTAGTTGAGTTTTTTCGAGGATACTCCCATAACTTGTTGGAATCTGAATAGTCTTTTCTCAACACCTCATACACTATACGCATACACGACAGAACAGACGTAACGATGAATTTCTGGCGAGAAAACTTTCGTGCATAAATGTAAAAAAAGGAAAATAGAGCGTAACGTTTAAACATGAAAAATGTACCGCCTTGGACTGCGAGATCGCGACTTCGATCGCGATCGACTTCTACTCTTGCCTCGGCGTTTCTTCGTATCTTCACGACCAGAATCTAGAAAGTTTATTTTAGAAAAACAACATAAAGCACGTGATGCTTACTTACTTACTTACTGTATTACTATCAACAAGGTGAATGCAAAGAAAATTCTACCTTCGTCGGCCTTCTTCTTCTCGACAGCAAGTTTCTGAGCTACTAGCTGAGCTTTCGCTGCCTTCTGCTCTGCTTCAATCTTTGACCGTAACTTCTCGATCTTTTCATCCATTTCTCTCCAGCTCACGGCCTGGTATTGGAAAAACGCATAATGCTTAAAATTAATAAAGACAAATAGGAAGGTTGTGACAAGCTCACCTTTTGGTTAGCATACATGTTCAAGAGCATCATGGCTATCGTGTGAACATCAGTATCAGATGCATCGAAAAGTTCGTACCTGAAGAATTTTCAAGATTTTTCAGTTGATCTCACTAGTAGCAATAGACAACGTTGAAAGAGAAGGTAACTGAAGCGAAATCATCAGTCGATTAATGTCAAACCTACCAATTCCTAGGTTTGTCAGGGAGGGGCACTTGTGGATGGACAGTACGAGATGCCAAAAAAATACAAGCACATGCAATAGTTTCCGGTGAGTACCGCACGAACATGTCCGTTCTCAAGCCATCATTCATGTAGGTCCTAAAATCCGCACTGACGTTTGATTACTGTTGCTGTGACCAAGTACACACATACACCAACCATGCTCTTTGGATGAGGTCAGTACGATGATGAGCTCGCAAGACGAAACAATAGGCACATATCAATTTATGCGGATGCTTCACATGAACAACAAATCCTAGTGTAGCCAGCAACCTTCTCTCCGCTTTTATCATCTAAAAAACAGGTAAAAGATGAAAGGGCACGAAAACAAGTCGTCTCTGATAGACGATCTTTGGAAGTTTTATGTAAGCGAAGGGAGAAGAAAAACAGAAAATAACTTACATTATTCTTAGTGTTGACGTAACTGATGTCTAAAGGCGGAGGTTTCAGTCGAGCAGCTGTGTCGCTAGAACATGCATTACGTAAGAGAAAAACAGAGAAAACACACCTGAATTGGGATACATAAGTTCATCTTCATCACAACGATACCTAATTATTCAGGCGAATTGAAAATTGAAATTTAGCTCTACTCCATGCAACAAAAGGTTGTGAAACGCATGAACTCTAAGTTTGTCAAAACTAACGAAGATAGCATTACTGTAGTCAAATACCTAATTCAAGACGTATGGTCAATATTGCTCCTTTCTCCCGCGAAGTAAAAGTTCATACGGTTTGGACAACGTACAGCTTTGACTCTCGATGATTAGAAATTGTGCACTGTTGAGGTTTAAGAAATGTGAAGGTGATTTCAAGTCGAAAAACTACGTTCAATTTTACTTCTTCTAAGAAGGATTTTACTTTCTTCTTACTTCTAAGAAACAGGAAGGAAATTGTAAAAGACAAAAAAAAAACATGAAAGCTTCAACAGCCTCACCAAACTCTGACATGTCACAAATTTTATTTAAAAAAAAAACCGTTAAGCCATGCATTTCTGTGAGTGAAAATGTGTGAAGGCCGTTATGTCTAACTCTGGCTCTGTTACACATGACCGACAAACCCAACCGTCATAGGGGTTACGCTGTTCAACATTCACGAGACAACACCAGCTGCTCCTTGAATTAACGGAAAAAGTCCTATGCAGTCATATTTCAGAGATTACTTCGCGATCTCCTCGCCATAATTTTATTGTATCCTCACAATTATAATAATCTTGTCATGATCATCCAGAATCAAGAACTTGCGCTCACCAAAAATCACCAAATCAAAGCAGTCGACATAAGATAGATACTTCAAGAACTGATAGTCGGTACGAAAAACAGTCAAGTCATGACAAAACGGCAATCAAAATGAATATAAACCATGTTTTCTACCCAAAAATAAAGAGGAGATATCCTCATCCCACAAAAGCATCTAAGAAGTATGCAGCACGAGAGACCGTGTCAAAGTCAGAGTTTAAAAGATGCGATATTAAGTAGCAACTTCAGCAATTACTGCAACTTTTTGTGAATTCCGACAATTGCGGTTTGATTAATTTCAAAAATAATGGAATGGATAAGATATGAAAGCCCATGAGAAATTCCCAGGGAATATTAGCAAAATGGTAATAAAAAAGTGGGGCCAGCAATCTGTGAGGCCATGTCCTTCAACAACGTCTTGCCGAATTATATTCATATTTTCATTAACCTTCAGTGTAAAAGATTGTTAGCAGTGATCGCGATGCAGTTTTTCAATGTGGGTGTTCGCTGCAGAGTGTTAGGAGAAATTTAATTTAGAGAATGGGCAAAAAAGGACAAGTGTTCTCTGTCTAACAAGCTGATCTATGTCCCACAACCGATTATCGCTACCAACTGATTGTTTGTGGGAGTTCGATTATGCTTATCTAGAAGGCCTCTTGGGTACTTTGCGCGTTGAGTAAGCATTGGTAGGAGCTACTTTGCACTTGCCATGCCTTTCTCTGTAAAATCAAACCCATGATGATCCTCATTCTCGATCAACGATTAATCGTACCCATAGCAATAGGTGTGACAGCGATGATCAGATTGAGCAAAAGAGCAAGCAAGGCACAATACACTAATGTGATATATCAACCAATTGTGCTACCAAACATGCAGCCACATCGTGCACTACACTAGCATGTCGTGGACCACAGTAGTGCAGTACCGTTACCCCTCAACAAAAGTTGGTCTCAGGAATATAGCAGCATCATCTCGAAGCCTAACAAACGATAAGAAAAGCTTCACTAAGCACTGACGATGCTGGAAGGCCGATCTAATACATTGAAGTGTTTGCCAAAACTAGAGTGTTAGAGAAGCAATAGCCAGCGGAACAGAATGCAGCTGTAGGTTAGGCTAAGAAATTGAACTTTAGGAAGGTTACATACATAACGTGAGTACCAAAGCGATGAACACGAATTTTTCTTTTGATGTGCCAGTGATTTTTGCTACGAGGCTCTCATTTTTCGAAGACTAACACTAACTGTAAAATGGCGCATGTGAAACATTGATCGAAAAGAGTATAACTTCCGAATAAAAATTTGGTGAATGCAATTAAAAGGGGTTTTCCGCTATTTTTTAGGTTAGCTAGAGGTGGACATTGACTTTATCAAGCGGTTGAGTTAACCGCAGGGCAAAAATGATAGAAATAAGTGCACGAAGAGGGACTACTATAACTAGAGCTTGTCGTAAGTGTAAGAAATCGCAGCACCATAAAAGTGAGAACGCGAAATATTTATAGCCGCCAGGAAGCCAGGTGATTGAGCAGTCAAATCTTGGGAATCTTACATGCATTAAATTAGAGCGGGCCTCAAATGGCTGCTTTCATAGTTCGACGTGCGCGCCGGCACGCAGGTGGAAACGCAGGTACAGTTTTGGGTGTTAGGTGGGTTGGGAGGGGACCACGCGGCGCGGCTGCGGCGCGGCACCCTGCGCTCTCCAGCGAGGTAGTAGTGGGCCTGAGTCTGGGAAGGAATGGTAAGTTGTACTGACGTGTTTCGTGATTAAGAACAAACAATATGCTTGCATATTATGGATACACTTCTTCTGAGCCGATGAAACCTATTTTTTAAGCGGGGGAGGGGCTCCGGGGGTGGGTGAGATGGTTGACTCGTGCAAAAAGCTGAGATGAGATAAAAGTTGAACGTCCAATTGGCTCACCCACCCCGGNGATGAAAAAAAAGTTGAACGTCCAATTGGCCCCCCCCCCCCGGAACCCCCCCCCCCCTTCCTAAAATTAGGTGAAAAATTCATAGTTACAACATAAAAAACTATGATACGTCCCTAAACACCGTTTCGGGCTTCCTTCTCTACTATCCCGCTGGAGATCGCAGGTTGCCGCGCCGCGTGGTCTCCCCCCCAGCCCACTTAGCACCCAGTTTTGCGTGCGGCGTGCGAGCGCTATGCGACGGCGGCGCTAGAGAGGTGTTGACAACATTGCACGCGCCACTGGCTGCTTTCAGACCTCAACGATTCATCCGTCCGTCCGTCCGTCCGTCCGTTCAGCGCGTGCTGCGACGGCGGCGCCTGACCGTTGTTGACAACACTGGATCACGTGCCAGCGCTGTCAACACTACTCTAGCAACTGCCGTCGCAGCACGCGCTGAACCGACGGACGGACGGTCGTCGAACTCTGAAAGTAGCCACTGCAGTCACACACTTGGATAGCGCCGCCGTCGCATAGCCGCTTGCACGTCGCACGTGAAATTATACCTGCGTTTCCACCTGCGTGCCGGCACGCACGTCGAAGTATGAATCAGGTAGTGTGAATCAATCAGATAATTTTGGATGAACGGATTCAGAATTTAGCGAATGCTTTAGAATCCAATGCCGGAAATGGACTCCACAATTATTCAACCTCGACCGAGACCTCGAGCGACATTCGTACTTAGCCATAGCAATCATAAAAAAAGGTGGGATACAATGCATTACGTTGAAATTGCGAACGCCCTTCACTAATATTCACTACTTTCACAGCAGATCTACGTGGCGTCCTTTCCCTCACATTTTTGTTTTTAGTCGAGAGTCTTTTGTTTTGTTTTACCTTCTTCTTTGAATTTGCATTCTGTCACGATTTAGGACCCCACGCGCATCCAAAAATCATCGCATGGCGGTAAACCGTCCAACCGAAATACTCTCGAAGCCTATTCTGAGAGCCGTAAGCTCGATAAATGCAGTAAAGAGTGTGACTATACAAGATATCGGAGAGCCGTGCTATATTGAACCTTGAACAGTAAGTGGGATGATGTGTGAAATGTGGGAGCGGCGAAAATATAAGACAAAGAGAATGAAGGTAAACAAAAAGAGCATGGTATTCCAAGGCAAGGAGATCATATTGTGGCACGACAAGGTGAAGTCGTTTGCAGCAACATATTTCTAAGAATAAAGTTTTTCGCGATTGGATATGAAGATTACTCGTATGTGGCTTTAACATAGGACATTGAAAAACTGTGACATTTTTGAAGGTGTGTCCTACACAATTCCAATACAAGAAGGCAAACAGCATCGGCGCAAGAATTGGAAAGAATACGAATTCTTTTGAAGAAGGAGCCTCTACCAAGAAGACTTGCATCTCTGTCACAGAACATCTGTGGCACAACTGCATTACCGGAATAAGGGCCCAAATATCCCGTTCAAGACTATTGGGTGACGCAACTTCTCCCCGAGTTCCCACGGCTTGCCGTAGTGAATCCGCGACGACTCTCCGTATCCTTCTACTGGGAATACGAATCTTTCCCATCACAACGCACGATCGCGTGCGGCGAACACAACACCCTGTTCGGGGAGAAGATACCAGCCCCAAGATTATTTCTTTATGTTAAAAGGAAAGCACCATTTGTTTGTGAACTGTGCCATTGAAAACATAATAATTGCATTAAGGTTCAAAGTACTGTGACAGGTCGTAAATAAGATTAGAATTCTCCCAACTAAATTGACAGAAACGCGTCGCGTCGCATTCAACCAGGTAGTGCCAATAAGTGCTGCAGAAGCAGACGATTTTGTCGTCTATGAGTTCAGATCACACGAGTTACTACTGCATTCGTATCCAATATTGAAATTAGCTCATATCTGTCTTTTGGCATACATATGTTGCCTTTAAATTTTGAAAGAAAATGATAGCGCTAGCTGTTTATAATTCGGGAAGAACATCCAGAAAACTTCTACAGTAACTTTGAAAAATGATTTGACGATGAAAGATGCTACTGTATACCGAATAGGACAGTTCTAGCTTGTCCCTTATTTCCCTATAGTCTATTTCTGGGCAGAATGGGGTGGCACGACTTCCTCGAACTAGCGGGACTGGTTGCGGGAAATGTGCGATTCTATCACTACAACAACAAGGTCAGCCAAACATAAATGTAACAATTCGTAACAATCGACAAGGTAGCGCTTTTCGGTATTATATTAGGTTGAGTCAAGTCCTCGGACAATGTGATAGTGATGACTTCTAGAGATCATAACTCAGGAAAGAGATGACGAAAATGGACGAGCGTGGCAACGCTAGATAGAGTATAAAAAGCTCTTCCAAATACATTCTAAAAATACACCTGACCGTTTCTGCTATGTCAGCGCGGCAGTCCATGTCATACTGCTTCAAAGCATGAGGCACCCATAGACCAAGCTTTCGCACCTTGCCGATTGACTTCAATCCACGAATAATTGTGGACTGACTTCCCAAGAGTGACTGCCAGTTCACGAGTAGTTTGATACGGATCGACTTCCACCTGGCTCCGCAGCACCTTCAAATCCAACTCCATTGAGCGTCCCGGACGGTCTTCATCTTCGATGTCGTCCGACGTGAGCTTCGTGTGCCACTTGTAGATTGTACATCTAGCAGGAGCACCCTTCTTGTAAACGTCCTTAATACGTCTATCGATCTTCGTGGGTCTTGGCCAGATAAAAAAGAAATAGGACGGTGTTGCGGAGGTGAAGTTGCGATGACTTGAAGTCATGGGGCATGGTTGCAGGAAAGGAGACAGTTAGGCGTGTCCGTTAGTATGTATTTGGAAGAACTTTTCATACTCTATCTAACAATGCCACGCGCGTCCATCTTCGTCTCCCCTTCTCCGAGTTATGGTCTCAAGAAGTCATCGCTATCATTTTGGCCAAGGACTTATGACTCAACCTAATAGCTAGGCTAACGGGAACCGATGCCGTGATGCATGGGGCATTAGGTAATAAGCGATGGCTCGATAATAAAACCGCTGCGAATGAACTTTAGTGTTCATTAATAGGAGCCACATACGGACTTAGGAAAACATTCGCACAAATGGCTCATTGGACGCGGATTTCGCGCTGAAAAACTCTTCCACGCGATTCACCCTCGTGAGAATGCTAATGGCCAACCCACTGGCTCCTTTCAGAAATCAACGACGCAACCGAACGATCTTCAGCGCGTGCGCCTAATCGACGGCGCTTGTTGACAACATCGGACTCCGATGGATTACATGCCAGTGTCGTCAACAAGCGCCGTCGGTCGGACGCAAGCACGGACGGACGGTCGTCGGTGTCGTGTTGAAGTCTGAAAGCAGCCACTGCCTATCTAGCCGATATACGCCCGCTCGATGACGCCTCTACTACTAGACGTTGAATTGTGGACCTACTTGTATTCCATCCATTTGCATCGATTACGATGGTCAGAAGGTTAAATCACCTGGACGGGTTGTCCAGCTCAAAACCCGCGTCGATTGGGCGGCGCGAATGCAGGAGCCGCGCCAAACGACATACACCCGTCAACAAGGAGTCATAGGCCCAACAGAAGAATCAAAGTCGAGCACAGAAAAGAGGAACTAAACAAAGTTTCTGCTGCGCGCGATTGGGTTCATTACTCAAAGCGCAATGATTCCAACCTACAGTTACAGTTAGCTAATTGAATTTCGACCCTATAGACATATTCACTCAGTGATGTAGGTGATTATTTTGTACTGCTATCAGCAAAATCAGCGACCTCGAGGATTTTCAGTCGGTATTCCGATCGCTCTCGAATTAATAGAGATGCAAGGAATGGCCAATGAAAAACACTTAAAAGCAGTACTGACATGTATAGATTGCGTGACATTAATGGATATTGCGGCACCGCAGTTAATATCCCATAAGCTTCGCCCTTTTCAAGTTGAGCACCCTATTAAAAGCGAGGGAGTTGCGATGGAACAAACTACAACTGGTATCGATGCTGCTAGAACAGAATGCTGAGAATGAGAATGCTAGAACAGCGACACACACCTGATATTTACAGTAAGAAGGACGTTTATAGTACCGCTAACGCATCCCGTGCACTGGCCATCTTTTGTAAGTTATTTTCGCTCTTAGCATAGCCGCAAATTAGGCTTATCATCAATTACACCTTGACCCGTACTCTCTTCTATGTATCAGACCGGGAGAAAGGTCCTGCAACACTTTGGACGAGTATTCAAATCCTATATTTCTTCATTTTATAAAACCTTCGATCAACAAAGTAACCAACTCTGTAATCTAGTGCACGTGGCCATCTTTGGAATATTCTGATGGCTACGACAAGTTCACGAATGGTCAAATTTTTCTTCTTCTAGATGGCGCTTCAGAGCTATAAGTGATAATCAGGTGGCGCTAGGTCCGATAAGTAAGCCAGGTTTTGCAGTACCACCCATCCAAGCTCCACAATTTTTTGATTAGTTTTCTTCGAACTGTGCGGGCGTGCGTAGTCGTAAGGTAAAACGAAATTAGGTCTCTTTTGGCGTTATTCTCGCACTACATTTGACACGTTTGCACATGACTAGCGTAAACTCCACAGTATACAATCCACTCCATATACATGCCCGAGAATCAGAGAATCATCGCAGAAACCACGCTTATGTAGTTCAACTATTTCGGTCCTTCGGGATGGAAGAAACCCAAAATTTGAACGCTCCAGATCAGCGCAAACAAGAGTTACGGATTGCCGTTCAAACATGCCCATTTATAAACGAATCCATAACCTCAAGGCGTCAAATATACTAGTTAAATTCACAATGACTTCCTGGAAGCAGCTATTTTCCTACTGTACACAATTGCCCATTGATATCGGTTCCGCACGTGTGTGTGTGCAAGTGGGTATGTATAAGTATGCTTCCCTGTGTATGAGCATGGGCATATTTCCATGTTTGTGTAAGAGTACAGTAGGTATGTGTGTGTACTAAAGCTTGGGCGGTGAAAATGTAGTTGGGGGGAGGACCCATCCGAAGGTCAGTATATCAAGAAATGAACTCATTCTAACGTGTTAGTCCTTGTTACTTCAGCACTGCATCGGATGCGTTAAGGATGACGGGAACCGACCACCTTAGCTCTTTTATGCAGTTTCAGCTAGGGAAATTTAGTTTCCCAAATGAGCCTAGGTAGGGTAGGAGCACCTGGGTGGGTAGGATGATTACCTCCTGCAAACAAAAAGAAAATATATAAAGAAAACTTGCCCACCGCGGTGCTTCTTCCCTACGAGAGCCATTATTTAAAAACTGGCATGTCCGTGATATAACACGACATAACGCGTTTCATTGACGTTACTTCTTGATATACTGACCTTCGGATGGGTGCCCCCCCCCAACTACATTTTCACCGCTTGTGCGTGTGTAGTCGTGTGTATATGTATATGAGCGCTTATGCAAGAGTACGTATAAGCGTATGCGTATAAGCATGTATGAGTATGCATGTGTATATTTCTGTATGCTTTTGAGTATTACATGATATATATGAAGTTGTAAGATGAACCCTGCAACAACTTGGAGATGCTTCTTATGTAAGTAAATGAAATGTTCGCAGCAGCGGTTTTGAATGCTCTCGCCCTGATTGCGACAGATCGTTCCGGAATGATTTCGAAAGCGGATGTAAAAGAGCTCCATAAGATTACTGGGCCTATGAACTCCATAGTTGGTCAAGCCATTATTCGACGTACTGTCTATACCGAGTTTCTTCAAGGCACTCCGCTAGAGCCGCCGCTGTGAACTTTTGCGCTGTATTTAAGAAAGGTATGTTCGCTATTCGATGATGTCCCGATGTGTCTACGGAGCCAAGAGCAGCAGGCTTACATGAAAAAATGTTCTGCTGTAGAGCTGCTGACACTGGCACTATGGTGACGGCCACAATTTACGCTAGCCAGGCGCAAAGGTATCAAAAGAAGTGCGAGAAAAATGCCTAAAAAGACTTAATGTTGTTCTACCTTACGACTACGCACGCCGGCACAGTTCGAAAAAAACACATCGAAAAGTTGTGGAACTTGGATGGGTAGTACTGCAAAACCTGATTTACTTACCGAACCTAGCGCCATCTTATAATCTATCACCTACTTGGAGCTCTGAAGCTGAGGAAGAAAAATGTAGAGGAAGAAAAATTGGACGATTCGTGAACCTGTCGCAACCGTTAGAATTTGGCTAAGGATGTGCACGCGTACTGACTGACAATGGTGGTTACATGTTGACTAAAGACTTTATTAAATAGAGAAATATAAAATTTGAATTTGCAGGACTTTTCTTCCAGCCTAATATATATGTATATACAGTAGCGCACGAAAGTCTTCGGTGAAATGCTTTCACCCTTTTTCGTTCATAACTTACTTCTTAGTAGAACAAATCGCGCGAAATTCGGATATGTTTAACTAAAGCATATTTCACCCTACCCAACACTATTTGACTGCGAGGCTGCATATCCGCAGATAGAGCAAGGTGTTTGTTGCGGTAGCGGATTTTGCTAAAACTAAAGTTATTGACGTCTGCACTTATTCGCACCTTATGTGCGTTCTGCTCAGCTATTGTGTTCGGCATTACCGCTCGTACACTTTAGATATGACAAAAAGGAAGGAGCTTCTAGAAGGACTATCATCCGTATTTTCAGTCGATTTTGAGTTCATTCTCCTTGGAAAATCTGGAACATGATCAGATCGCAGGTTAATAGAGGTAAATATTCACAATACACCCACGCTCCAAATATAGAAATTTCGCATGATTAGATCCAGTAGGAAAGGAGTCACGACTGAAAAGTACGGCTGAAGAACCATTTCACCGGACTTTTGAGCGCTACTGTATATGTGTGTATGTGGTATCCCTCTCATTTATAAAGCAGTAACATGGCGTGTGGGTTTGTCGGTTTTTAGGTTTGTGTGTTTGTCGGTCTGTCCGTCCGCAAAACTTTGTGATTACGATGAAGGTAGTGATATGGAAAACCCAGCTCTATCCAACATTTCCTTCTTATATGTAAACTAGTGAGTAGGTTAATGGAATAGAGTGAGCACTGCGCAGTGAAGTGAGTAATGTGAAGCTGAATGGGTACTTCAAAACTGTGATTTAGATCTGTACTAGGATCGTCCTATGTATGTTTACACAGAAATCGGAGGTGATAATGTAGTTGGGAGAGCTCCGCTTCTTTCAACGTTGAACGCTAGAGTGCAGATGAGGGGTTTAGCCTATAATTGTGCTCAGGAATGTCTCTTGGCCGGGAACATACAGTTCCTTGACCTGAGCTTCAGGAGTGAAGGAGCACCGGGGTCGATGAGCCAAATGAATATTCAACTCATATCCCATAGCTTTTTGCACTAGTTAATCATCTCACCCCCCCCCCCCCCCCCCCC